>JAZEWT010000014.1:12635337-12656885 GCA_036362905.1 Mordacia mordax
CCTTCATCTAATAGTGGATGGACCACGGCTGAGGACAGCGATGATAATGATTTCAGGAAGACTACGTACTAAGTAGCTGAAGAACAGCTGCCGTCTGTTTTCGCTTCTCCACGTTCTGTCTCCCGCTGGGACGCACTGCGGAAGAAAAAACACCCACGATCACGCGAGAATAATTAAACGTACCCGCGCGCGGCTGCGCACGATGCCCGACGTTTCACCCCACTCGCAGGGGAGCTCTGTCAAGAGCCGAGATTCAGAGCTTCTCCAGGGAAGCGAACTTTCAAAGACTGAAGCTCCCGGGACGCGGAACGAAACGTTAAGCATCGCACAATCCGACGGCGCGTCGGGATTTGCAGCGCCGACGTGCAACGCGGTGCAGCGCAGTGCAGCCCCACGCGGCCCCACGTGGAGCAGGAAACCAACATCGCGCTGCAACAACACTGCCCATCGCCAAGCGGGCCCTGCATGCGCAGACGTTGGCAAATCCCCCGGCGCCCAGCGTTGGCGCAGGCGTGAGAACGCGAGGCGAGAACCAGCGTTAGCTTCCGCTAACGTTGTTATTCATACGTGCCGCACGAAGACAAAGGCGCAACCCTGCAACTACCGGCTCACGCCACTGCTAGCGGAAGCAGCCTCTGCTCGAGGTAGCTCTAAGCACCACCTCTTTTAAACGGTGCTCGGCCTTCTCTTACAAATGACTTGTAATAATAATAATATTTCCATTTCTAAAGCTTCTTTCACCCGAGGGTCACACAACGCTGCGCCGAGCTGTGGAGAGAATAGCATGTCCACAACATCAGCATAGATCTCATCTCATTGTCTGAAACCGCTTAATCCTATATAGGGTCACGGTGAAGCCGGAGCCTATCCCGGAAACACAGGGCGTAAGGCAGGAATACACCCGACGACGGGACGCCAGTCCATCGCCGATCAGCATAGATCAATTGAATAAAATAATGAATATAAATCAATGAAGCACATCACGTAACAAATAAAATAATTCTACAAAGGACAGGGAGTACCCACACTTTGCCCCACCTGCTGACTGTACTGCCAAGCGATTCACATCACTGGAAAACTGAGGCGGTGTGCGGAGGGGATTCAGGAAACATTCCCCTCTATGTAAACCGCGGTGCCAGGAGATGGAATCGAACCCGTGCCCTCTAGATCGTGAGTCCAGTGCGGCCATAGCTTTCACTGGCAGCAGCAGCACAGCGATCTTCAACATTGTTATTCATCATCGTGATCAATACCCGGTCAATCCTGTATGGGGTCATGGGGGGGGGGCGGAGCCTATCCCGGCAGAGAGAGGGCACAAGGCGGTGCTATACCCAGGATGTGACACCAGTACATCGCAGAAAATTGGGGGCCATTTACTCATTAGGCCAAATAACCTAAGCAGCAGGGTGTCTATAGACGGTGGGAAGAAAATAAAGTACTTGGCAAAAACCCAAGCGGACACGGGCGGGGGGGGGAACACGCAAATTCCACACAGAAAGGCATCCGAGCCGGGAATCGACCTCGGGAGGTTCCTGCTGTGAAGCAACGGCGCTACCCACTGTGCCAACGCACCACCCTGGCATTTTTATTAAATTCCTTACATAAATTCCCGGGAGGGGGCGGCGGTGCTGTAAGATTATTTTTCCGACTTTAAGAAAAATATATCGCCTGTCAGCCATCGCGCCATCTCCACGCGCGGCAAGCGGTGGGAACGGGGGAGTCCACCCGCGGCACGGCGGGGCTCGCCGCGAGCGATGCCGCCGAACCGACAGACGAGCGCGCGCAGGGGCCTCCCCACTGTGAAGACGCGCGCGCGTCGACGCGCGCATTCCGCACCGTGCGTGCCACACACAGTACGGGCGGCGCGACGGTCGGCAGCGCCCGTCGCCTCACGGTAAGAAGTCCCGGGTTCGACTCCTGCCTTTCTGCGCGGAGTTTGCATGTACTCTCTCTCCCCGTGACCGCGTGGGTTTTCGTCGGGTACTCCGGTTTCCTCAAACCGTCGAAAGACACGCTTCTGCTTTGCTTAATTAGCCTGCAAATTAATTGCCCCCAGTACCCTGCGATGTACCGGTGTCACATCTTGGGTATAGCCGATCCTTGCGCCCTTTGTCTTCCGGGATAGATGCTGGCCTCCTGCATGCCTATATAGGTTTAAGCAGGTATAGATGATGTTAATGACACAGACTAACGAGCGGCACCATCAGTTTGTCTTTAAGCTGAAACCACCTAGCAATGCTCAGAAACACTCTCCTTCTTCACTAGGACCACAAATGACTTCAACCACGTAATGGAAACCATCACATCTCGCTCACCTGAGATGACATCGTTACGTATGGAATTTCAGGGATTAACCAGAAGAGCAAATACACCGCTACAAATCGTTAACGTTACCTAGAAGTCCTCTGGCTGGGACTGTTGATGCTGCTCACTGCTGTGCACTTGGATGATGGCTCGCTGTTAACCTGTGCCTGCTCAGTAACACTTATTCCTTCCTCTATTTGTTTAACAATTCTTTGATTTGTTATTTTACGTCATTCGTTGATTTATAGCCATTCTTTCACTTTAATTGATATCCTCTGATGTTATTGTTGGCATGTTATTCTCTCCACAGCTCTGTGCAGCGACTTGTGACCTTATTATAATAAAGAAGGCCAGTTTAAAGGAATGGAAAAATCATACCTCACTGTCTATTTAGGGCTAGTGCCATGATTGGCAATAAAATACCTCGATGCACAGCTGAAGGAGAGGAAGGAGGCCTTCATGAATATTCGGAGCCCAGATATCAAGAATCCCCCGTCGGAAATGTTACTACGATAACCCCCAGAGGGAAACAGGGAGACACGGGGAGACATGGGGCAAAAGGGGAGACATGGGGCAAGAGGGGAGACACGGGGCAAGAGGGGAGACACGGGGCGAGAGGGGAGACACGGGGCCAGAGGGGAGACACGGGGCAAGAGGGGAGACACGGGGCAAGAGGGGAGACACGGGGCAAGAGGGAAGACACGGGGAGATACAAGGAGATGCAGGGAGACACGGATAGCCACGCGTTAGCAGTCCTTTACGAACGAAGATAATGTTGTTTCCTTCTGGTGGTTAAGCGAGTTTGCCAGTGGCTATCGCTGCGGACGACGATGCCGCTGTAGGTGACTAGGAAGTCCAATCCTGGAGCCGTATATCTTTCCACAGTCGGGACACGTGAGACCTGGAGCAGGAAGCTGGGATGGTACTGGTTTTGCGCGATGGTGTCTACGTTGGCGCCGCTCTATCCGTTGTTGGGTTTGTTGCTCCTTGAGGCCATAAGGAGTGCCATAGTTGATAGTCGAATGCAGCTGACTCAAGGTCACCGTGTTTGATGTTGCACCTCTGCAGTGTCCCTCTCAGCTGATCTTTATACTGCAGCTTTTGACTGCCTTGTCTTCTGCTGGCTGCTGGGAGCTGTCCATAAAGCACCTGGCCAGGGAGACAGGAGCCAGGCCTCCAGATGATACTGCCTTCGAGATAGGGTTGCCTCAATGTTGATGGACTTGGTACGCTGGAGAATGTCAACATGGGGAACGTGATCTTCTCACGTGATTGCAAGTGTGGGCTGGAGGCATCCAATGTTAAAAGCATCGAGGCATCAAACGTGATGGCGATAAATTGTCCAGGCTTCGCAGCCATATAGCAGCGTGGAGACACAAATTGCTTGGTAGACTGTAACACTAGTTGATGTTCTCAGGTGGTTGTTTTCAAAGACTCAAGAGCGCAGTCCACCAAAAGTAGAAGAGGAGAGGTTGGATGCGAGCCTGGATGTCATCGCCGATTAAATAAGTCGGCGTTAATATGCTGCAAATGTAGCAGAAATGCTGGACAACCTTAAGGGGACTAACTTCAATAGTGAATTTTCGCAGGGTGAGAGATGGAGACCTCTCTTGGACAATGACCTCTGTTTTTTACGTGTTGACCAGAAGACCAAGTGAAAGGTGTACAGAAGCCACAACATCCAAAGTTTCTTGCATGGCAGCAGGGTTGTAGGCAGGGAGAGCACAGTCGTCGCACATTGAAGCTCCTGAATGTTGCAGACAGTGGTCTTGGTCTTAGCTTGTAGGTGTCTTGATGTTAAATAAATTCCCACCAAGACAGAAATTGATTTGATGACGGTCCTGTGCCTTAAGAGACTTGTGCACAAGGAGTGTGCCTGCCTCCAGAAAGAGGATGAATATTACTGGAGCCAGTACACATCCCTGCTTCACCCCTACATTCATAGGGAACGAGGGTGACTGCCGACTACCAATAAGTACTCATGCCTGCATGCCGTTGTGGAACTGTTTTGAGATGTTGAGTTTTTTGGGTCGAACACCGAATTTCTTACATATCGTCAAATTATTTCCCGGTCAACTGTGTCAAAAGCTTTGGCAATGATCAATGCATTTGAAGTAGAGGTCCTTGTTTTGCTCTATAAATTTCTCCTGGATTTGCCGTGCAACAAAGATCATGTCCAATGTGCTTCCATCTTTCACGAAGCTGCACTGCGTCTCTGGAAGAATGTCTTCTGTAATGTGAGTTACAAGATGAGACAGCATGATTCGTATCAACACCTTGCTGGCGACAGAGAGTAAAGATATTCCACGGCTGTCTCCGCATGTTGACTTGTCCCCCTTCCTCTTGTATATGTTGATAATGTTGCTGTCTTTCCACGCTTCAGGGATGGTCTCATTATAACATGTGTTGGATCAGTTTGTGTAGTTGCTTGTTAAGAGGTATCCTCTCTGCTTTAAGATCTTAGCAGAAAGTCCATCGGAGCCAGGACTCTTGTTCTTCTTTAGACTTCTGACTGCTGAAAGGACCTCTGTGAACCTGGGGAGGTTCATCAAGCAAAAAACTAATGGGAGATGTAGACGGTCATCAAGAACAGATGGATTGGAGAGGTTTATTTTGTTGAATAGGCAATCGAAATGCTCTGCCCAGCACTGAAGGATTTGTTGTTTGTCCTTGTGTAGTACCGAGCCATCTGCTGACCTTACTGAGGTGATGTTTCGTTTTTGTGGGTGTAGATTCCACAGCTTCATAGAAAGTGTGAGTGTTGTTGGTATCTGCACAACTCTGGAGTTGGTGGGCTTTTCTGAGCCACCACTCATTTTCAATGAGCCTAAGTTGTTTTTGGGTCTCAGCTCAGATGTCTTTCCAATGAGAGAGGCAAGATGGAGAACGAGGGTTGGAAAAAAGGGCAGCATGGTGTTTGTGCTTAGCTTCAAGGAGCTTCTGCATGTCAGCAGAGCTATCGTCACACCAATCTTGATGACGTTTTTGCGTGAAGCCGATTCTCTCAGAGACAGCTTCATGTAGGGTTGACCTGACTCAGTGTTAATGTCCACTCAGTGTTAATATCGAAGGCACCGTCAAGAGAGTCGTTATTCTCAGGAACGGCAAGTCCCTCCGTGAGCCTCTTGTGGAAGTCATTATGCAGTCCGAAGATTCCAGGGCCCTACAGTTGAGTCGCTTTCTAGGCGGTTACTTCTTGTGCGGTGGTCGGATTTTCATGTTTAGTTGGGACCTGATCAACCGGTGGTCAGTCCATCATTCAGCTCCACGCATGGCCCGGGTTATGGAAACATCATTTTGATGTAGCTCTCGGATGGTATTATAATCCAGTAGATGCCAATGTTTGGACCAAGGATGCATCCAGAAGTTTTGTATTTGTGTTTCATCTGAGAGATTGTGTTTCTTATGACCGGTTAGTGTTCAGAGCACACAGAGCGAAGTCAAAGACCATTTTTGTTTAGTTTGCCGACACCATGATATCTAATTCCTCTATTTCAGAGCTTGGCATCGGTGCCCACTCGGGCACTGAAGTCACCCGTGAGGACCGTGCCGCCGTAACGATGTAAGCGGGCGTTCTAATGGACATCGCTGACATTCAGAGCGATTCTACAGCGAAGTAACAGGGAGGATGTGCAAGCCTCCTCCTCCTCTATCGCTGGGGTGTTGGAGAGACGACCCTTGTGGTGATCGCGGTGTGATGACGGTGTGATCACCGTGTGATCACCGTGTGATCGTGGTGTGATTGCCGTGTGATCACCGTGTGATAGCGGTGTGATCACCGTGTGATCGTGGTGTGATCACCGTGTGATAGCGGTGTGATCACCGTGTGATCGTGGTGTGATCACCGTGTGATCGCCGTGTGATCACCGTGTGATCACCGTATGATAGCGGTGTGATCGCCGTGTGACCGCCGTGTGATCGCTGTGTGAACACCATGTGATCGCCGTGTGATCACTGTGTGATCGCTGTGTGATCGCCGTGTAATCGCTCTGTGATCACCGTGTGATCGCCGTGTGATCACCGTGTGATTACTGTGTGATAGCGATGTGATCACTGTGTGATCACCGTGTGATCGCCATGTGACCACTGTGTGATTACCGTGATAGCGGTGTGATCACTGTGTGATCGCCGTGTGATCGCCGTGTGATTACTGTGTGATAGCGATGTGATCACTGTGTGATCGCCGTGTGATCGCCATGTGACCACTGTGTGATTACCGTGATAGCGGTGTGATCACTGTGTGATCGCCGTGTGATCGCCATGTGACCACTGTGTGATTACCGTGTGATAGCGGTGTGATCGCCGTGTGATCGCCGTGTGATCGCCGTGTGATCGTCGTGTGATCGCCGTGTGATCGCCGTGTGATCGCGGTGTGATCACCGTGTGATTACCGTGTGATAGCGGTGTGATCACAGTGTGATTACCGTGTGATAGCGGTGTGAACATGGTGTGATAACTGTGTGATCACCATGTGATCACCGTGTGACCGCAGTGTGATCACTATGTGATCACCGTGTGATAGCGGTGTGGTCGCCGTGTGATCACCGTGTGATAGCAGTGTGATCACATTTTGATAGTGGTGTGATCACTGTGTGATCACCGTGACAGCGGTGTTATCACTGTGTGATCGCCGTGTGATCACTGTGTGATAGCGGTGTGATCACTGTGATCACCGTGTGATCACCGTGTGATCACCATGTGATAGCCGTGCGATCGCCGTGCGATATTGTGATCGCGGTGTGATTGCCGTGTGATTATCATGTGATCATCGTGTGATTGCCATACGATCGCGATGATTGCCGTGATTACGGCGGTCATAGTGATCGCCGTGATTGGCATGATCGTGAACACACACACACGGTGTACAGACATACACAGTACTCAGACACGCACAATGTACGGACACACAACGTACAGATACAAAAAGGTACGGATACAGCAGATGGAAGAAGGTGATTTCTAACACTTTAAACAAATAAACAAACATGTGGGACTCAACACACGGAGCGGCGTTCATTCAGTGAAGATTATCAGAAACAAAGCAACGAGCTCTTGGTCGCGTCCTTGTCACCACACCAAACAGAACCTCAGTCCTGCCCCGAGGCAAGTCATCAAATCACCGGCAATCAGATCGCTACCGGCGGAGCCTCAAACTCCCTCGCTCACCTGTGTGGGGAGAGCAGGCGGACACGCGGCTTACTTGCTGTTCCTCTGCCTAAGCACCTCGCTGCTGGGGTGGTTGTTCTCTGCTGCACCCTTCCTGTGAACGTGACGAGCGACCGTTACGATGGCAAACCCAACATTTAGCCGGGCAGTGGTGGCCGTTATTGTGGAATTATTGGTAATTTGTGTGCAATGTTGAGTCTTGCTGTTTACTTTATGATTGTGGTTCTGGTTTCATCTTGGCAGAAACTGGTGCTGTGAGTTTGTTCATTCACCTTTTGGTTTCATGCGTTCTTACGTTGGCCAGGTTCGACATTTGTCATATCGTCGGTATCCCACATCCAGAGCTTGCAAGCTCACTGCGTACTCGCCCTATGCTGTAATAAAAAAACCTATCTATCTATACTGCACTCAGCCTGTAATCTAGCACTATGGCTGAAGAGATCCCTGTATAGAGAAGATCACAGAGCTTGGGCAACTGTTGGCACCGGTTCACCACCTGGCAGCTCCTGCCTTCTCTGTGTTTCCTTGCTGTGCCTCAGAGTCGCGATGTCTCTCTCTACAAGAGCGGATTTAACGCTGTGCAGAGGTAGCGGCGGGCGACACAAACTGACTTTATTATTATTATTATACTACGTGAAGACCAGGGTGCAAGGCACAGCGATTACTACCACAAGGGGACAAAGGCTTCTGGGCCAGGTGCTTTGGCCAGACTACACCCTCAGTGCACTGTGCCTCCATTAGGTGCTCGTTGACTGCACTTTCCTTGCTGGGAACGTGTACGCTACGTGGGGGAGATTTATTTCTGCATGTGTGCATGTGGTGGTGTGTGGTGGTGTGTGATCGTGTGTGGTGGTGTGTGGTGGCATGCGTGCGATCGTGTGTGTGCAGGACTGGAGACTCACAGTGCCGTTGTGCCGTCATTCCCTGCATGAGCCCGTGATATAAGAAACAGTCAGTGAGTTTGTACGGATACTGTTCAACCTCAAACAGCGGAACGTAGAGCAGCAGACCGACATCAAATACAACCTATCAGTAATAATAATAATTGCAATCATAGAGCGCTTTTCACCCGAGGGTCACAAAACGTTGCACAGAGCTGCGGAGAGAATAGCACGCCAATAACAATGGCACTGGAACGGAAAATCGGCAATAATAAAAAAAATTAGGGTTTTTTTTTTAAATATATACAGCAGAATAACAAAATAATCACACGATTTATAACGCATCTCGCAAATTCCACGCAGGTCAGATGATGATGATGGTGATGGTGATACTAATCGATCATCGTCCCTGGTCAATACACTGCTGGATAAAGGTTTAGTTCTCTCTCTTTGAACCCGTGATGCAATGATGTATAGTAATAATAATTATAATATAGTTTATAACGTTCCGCGCAAATTCCACGCCTGGTAATGGACAATAACATGGTTAGGGAATCCGCAGAAACACGCAGTCAGCCGGTGCCAACCCGCCAGACACTGCTTCCAATACATTATGTTATCGACCAATTAATTAATGAGTGGGGTAGTACGGGAGCGCAGTGAATAGCGCTGTCGTATCAGAGCAAGAAGGATTTGGTTCCCGGCTCAGGTGCCTTTCTATGCGGAATGTGTGAGTTCTCTCTCCCTGTGCCAGTGTAGCTTTTTCATGGGTACTCCGGTTTCCTCCCGCCGTACAAAGAAACGCTTCTGCCAAGGTTAATTGGCCTGCTGAGTAAATTGCACCAAAAAAGTGTGCCCTGTGATGTACTGGCGTCACATCCTGGGTATTCCCCCAGTGCGTATTCAGGCTGACAGAGGGCACAATGCAGGGGAATACCCAGCATGTAGTGCCAAAACATCGCAGAGCACACTTTTTGGGGTAATTTACTCAGCAGGACAATTCACCTAGGAGCAGCGTGTCAACAAATCGCCGGCGTACCGTTGGGGGTGTCCGTCTCCTTCTTGCGTCCCATCTTCTCGCAAGCAAAGATGATGACGATGAGAACGACCACCTCGGCCGCGATCCCCAGGAAGGGCCACACCGCATCGCGCAGGTCGTGAACCTGGGGTCAAACGCAGGCCCCCGCGAGGTGAGAAGCCTCGCTGCCATCGTCATCACTGTCGTCGTTGCTGTCAGCACAGGTACACCCGACTCCGCCGGAGTGCGTGTGTGCTGACAGTAATGCTTACAACAACGAGTGGAGCACCGGGCAGCTAAAACACACAACGTTGGCATATGCCTGGGTGCGGTCAAGGGTTGGCTCTCTATTGGCCAACCATGTGATCTATACCGACGATTTGGAAATTGCTGCTTACTCTGATCAAGAGTTGGTGCTCTGCTGTTGACCTGGGGCATGCCACAAAGAGGTTGGGTCTGATCATCAGTCCCACCAAAACGAATCACCTGTCTGGATATTTATAACACCAACTACGCCACCCCCTCAGCTCTCCATTAGTGACGGGGCAGTTGTGGACAGAGTGGAGAAGTTTCCAAACCTAGGCAGTGTGCATATGGCCGGTTCTGGTTTGACAGCGGAGGTCTCGCTCCGAATCAGTCACACGGCATTATCATTTCATCGGCTACGTAACGCTGTGTGAAAGCTGCCTGGTCTGTCGTTCCAAACGAAGCTTTGAGTTTTCTCGGCTATAGTCATGCCCTCTCTTCTCCACACTTGCAAAACGTGGACCCCCTTGACGGAACATCTGCGCTGTTTCAAAACTTTCTGGCTGCCTTGCCTATGATCCATCCTGGCATTAGCCAGGTTGGATTATGTGAGTTGACAAATTCTCGAAAGATTTGGAGGAAATCCCATTGGTAAGCTCTTCTGGCAGACGAGGCTGCCGTGGCTGGGTCAAGTAGCCCGCATGCCCAGCCACCGCATGCCCAAGCAGCTACGCTTTGGTCGGATAGAAGGGGCTAAATGGGCGTGGCATGGGCTAGAGCAGAGATGGACTGATGTAGTAGAGGAAGACATGGTACTACGTGGACTTGTTGAAAACTGGTACCAGTGGTGTCAAGACCGGCCTCTATGAAAGGATCATGAAGGACGCTACGGGGCGATGGGAGGCAGTCCCCCTCCAACAATAACGGAGGGCAGAGGAGCGACACTCACAACAATGATCAGAGCACTTGGTGGCTAAAAAACAGCAAGTTGACACAGTAGAGAGCACAGGTGGTGCATCTGCCAGTCATCTCAGTCAGGCAACCCATAACACTTGGGTGTCCTGTATGCTCCTGCCAGCAGCGAGCCTTTGACACTTCACATGGCCTCGAAGTGCACCTGGCCTGGTACAGGCGCTCTGGTGACATCATCACCACTGAGTTTGTTTACGTTGGTTATTTGGTATCACAGGAATCCCACGTCCAGAGCTTGCAAGTGTTAGAAATAGGAGTCAGTGTTAGAGATCGGAGTGAGCGTTAGCAATAGGAGCCAGTGTTAAAGATAGGAGCCAATGTCAGAGACAGGAGCCAGTGCTAGAAGCAGGAGCCAGTGTTGCAAAGCAGGAATCCCTCATGCAGAGCTTGCAAAGCTCATTTTGTACGTTGTGCTATAATAATAAAAATCTATCTATCTTAGTGTTAAATGGCGGTTGTTGTTGGTACAGAGAGCACCGATTCCCTCTAAGATAGCGTGTCTGCCTGTGTGACGTGGCTTCAAAGTGCATATAGCCTGGCAGAGGTGCCATGGTAACATCACTGCCACTTAGTGGTGAATGCCGGTTGCTGTTGTTGTTGTTGCGTGTGTAAGTAGAAAGTCGCGTCTCTCTAACAGCACTTGCCGACAAGTCTGTTTAGTCTGTATGGGGGATCTTTGTCTTTATGCGTGCACCCTGCAGCGTACAAAGCGACAGCTCAATCTCACGAACGCTGTCAACACCATGTGCATCAATGTCTCCCATTAACGTGGCTCGTGAACCTCGGGGAAGGCCCAGGTTAGGCTCGGAGCTCCGAGTATTTCGTAGCCCTCGTTAACAATTAGAACAACGCAGTATGCAATGCGCCACGCAAAGTCGACGTCTGGTCATGGACGAGACATCAATACAGAGGTGTAGAGAGGAATCCACAGTGAGGGGGAGGGGAGAAGGCAGCCACGCAGTCAGCCGGTGCAAACATTTTTCAGATACTGCGTCCTATAAAGTATGCTGTTAATCTGAAAATAAATAAACGAATGTTTTTTTTTATTAGAGGGAGGAAATTGGATAAATCCGGAGTAAACCAACCCAGAACAAGGGGAGAGAACACACAAACTCCACACAAGGAGGCGCCCTAGGCAAGAATCGAACTGCCTCAGCCAGGACTTTCCTTCCACGAGGTGGTGCGGATGTTACCGCTGCGTAGCCACTCTGCCGCGGCCCCCGTCGCACCTTGAAGACGACGGTGTCGTTGGTGGAGCCAGCGTCGTTGCTTGCAACGCACATGTAGTGACCCTCGTCCTCGCGTTCGACCGCAGCGATCACGCGCTGCGCCTTGACGCCACTCGCCCTCTCGGAGTCGTCCGCGGTCAGGGGCTTCATACGCACGGGGCGCCGGTGGCACCGCCATCGTGAGTGTCAGCAGCATGGCCGTCGGCGTCATCATCATTGTCATCGTCATCATTGTCGTCGTCATCGTGGTCATCTTTGTGAGCATCATCAAAGGCATCATTAGCGTCACCAAGAGCGTCAGCAGCAACTGCATCATCAGGAGCATGGCTGTCGTAAACATCGTCATCATCGAGATCGTCAACACCATGATCATGGTAAAGTTTTCATGATGATGATGATGTCCAAAACTTCCAGCACCCACCCACGAAAAACTCTCCCAAACCCACCCACCGACCCAGCCCGGCCCATCCAACCACCAGCCAATTCACCCACCTACCACCCACTCCACTCAGGTACCACCCACCGAAAGCGCATCTTATACATGAGTATGGTTGCCATCTCCGAGGGACAAATCACTGGGACACGTGGTGTGAGATGAAGGTGAATATCTCATCTCATCTCATTATCTGAAACCGCTTAATCCTATATAGGGTCACGGTGAGCCGGAGCCTATCCCGGAAACACAGGGCGTAAGGCAGGAATACACCCGACGACGGGACGTGAATATCTTATAACGCAATGCAGATCCACCGAGTGGTGTAATATTATCATTATTACTGTCATCATTAGTATTATGTTATTACTTTTAGCAGTCATTATTATTGCTTAGCAGACGCCGTTGTCCAGGCCATCTTACATCATCGCACACAATCACATTTCTAATAGATAAATAAAATATCAAATAAATGCTACCAGTTGCCCAATATTGCAAAACGTTAAAGGACTGTTGTGAGATCTGTAAATAATAGTTGTATAGATGTGTCTTGCAAAATTTCCGAAATAATGCGGTTTGGATTTCTATTGGGATGTCACGCCACCGTGATGGGGTCAGGGTATGACTATCGCTACACAATTCTGAAAAACCTGGACTTACAACGCCCTGGGAAGACTGACCTATTCCCTAGGGGGAAGCAGCTGCAGTGAGAGCAGCAGCAGCAGCTAGCTCACTCCATGGGAAGGGATCTTGGGGAACCAGGACAGGCGCCGACGTTGCCTCTGCGTTGCGGCCCTCGAGCCCGACCGCACTCCCTCGCTCGCTTACCGTGAGCGTCCTTTCATCCGCGGACAGCTTAAACCAGGCCCAGGTCGGCGCGGGGAAGCCTTGAAAGCCCAAGTTGCAGGTAATCACTGCCCGGTGCCCAATATAGGCCGACATCTTGCGCTCTTTCTTGTGATCCTTCTTGCGATCCTTCTTGCCCATATCCCTGCTGTGGGGCACCGCCTCAAACTGGGGGGCAGCTACAATGGGAGGCGGGCAAAGGAAAGGGGGGAGCACGGGGGCAGCATGAGCCCGGGGAGAGGTCGGCGCAGGAGTCGAACGACGACTGCCGCTCGCTTCGATTCCGATTCGTCGGGAGCGGCCAGCTTCAGAGGTGGCCTCATCGTGATGTGAATTGCTCCATGCATCCACGTGGACGCGACCTGCCGGTTACTCCACTAGGAATTCGCGGTGCTTGTGTGTAAACGAGCACAGGCACGTCTCTTATCGCGCCGCCTCTTAGAACTCGGTTTCGGTGTAACGCTCTTTGTCCCGGAGAAAATGTTCAACGCACGTCTCCATCTCAGAGCCGCGCGCTCGGCACATTTTACCAGCAGCGCGTCCGCTCCGCTATATTTACGCGCCGGTTTCGTTTGCCCGCCGATCCGCGCAGGTCCGTGTCGCGTCGGCCGCACGACCTGCGCGACCTCCTGGGCCTCTCCACGCTTATTTTGGCAACAAGCAGCCAATGCCACTTGCACGCGTCAGCACTAGAGGAGACAACGGTGGCCGGGGATGGCTCTCCCCCCACCCACCCTCATGTGCCAGCCTTAATATAGTTGCTCGCAAACAACATTCGTCCCAACAGTCTGTTGAAAGCCAGACGGGGAGCCCTTTGTGTTTGTTACCAAGATTAATGGTGCTGGAGAAAGGGCCCTCACCTGAGGAAGCTCTAGAAAGCCGCTCTAGCGACAATGATTGGCCGTCTCTTTGAATCACTTGGAAGAGGTGGGTCACCCGCATTTTACCCCGCCCACCGCTCGTTTTGAGGCCAAGTCGACACAGGGGAGGCTCAAGGCCCGTTCAGAAAATCATCACCGGTGTCGGCTGTGAGCGGGAATCGAATTCGGGTCACAGCCGAGTTCGTAGCGCAGTACGCTAACCGCGCTGACCTCTACACCGCCGTTCCCGACACACGCACGCATGTATGTATGCGTGCAATGCCAGAGTGTGCGACGGCTCACCTTTGACCAGGATGGTTGCATTCAAGTAGGCCGAGGCGCTTTTGAAGACGCAGGTGTAGGCGCCGGCCCCGTGGATGTTGTGGACGCTGAAACCACAGTGCGGCAGCGGCAGCGTCGTCATCGTGACGCACACACAGGAGGGGGCGCGGTGCCGTGCCACGCAGGAGGGGGACTCAAGAGTGCAGCACAGATGGGTTAACGAGCCCACGCGCTGCCGCAGCCTCTTGCACACCTCGCAGCGGCCGGATGGAGCTTGGACATCACGCGAATCTCTATGTGATCTGCGAACCCTCCCGTACAAAGCTTCGCAGGCGCGCACCAGTTTCTAAGTGCGCGAGCCACTGGGCATTGCAAACCCAGCGACCCGGATTTAATGCCTCGTCACAAACGACACGTGGGGTACTGAAACCCCATCTACGCCTAGCCTGGGTCTACGCTACGTTGACTCGGCACGCGATGATGAGTGTTAATGACCAGGGGACCCGAAACCCCCCCATCCCCCGAGGAAAGCCTTGCCCACTGGTGGGAAGTTACCGGCTGACAATCGCGGCAACAACAACACGAGACATCCGCAGTGTTCTGGACAAAATCGACGTCATTCTCCCGTCGGCAACGCGTCACAAACGCCAATCATCGTGGTGACGGAAGAGTTAAATATTCCGTGCGGACAGACGCATTCATAGCTAGCAGCTGCAGGGATTGCAATAATGAGTGTAATCGTAATGTAGAGCTGAATGCTTTAATTTCTCATCTCATCTCATTGTCTGAAACCGCTTAGTCCTATACAGGGTCACGGTGAAGCCGGAGCCTATCCCGGCAGACACAGGGCGCAAGGCAAGGATATACCGACGATGGGACGCCAGTCCATCGCCGGGCACTGAGGGGCGATTTAGCCTGCGAGCCAATCAACTTATGTAGCAGCATGCTTTTTGGACTGTGGGAGGAAACCGGAGTGCCCGGCGAAAACCCACGCGGACACGGGGAGAGCATGCAAACTCCGCACAGAAAGGCACACGAGCCAAGAGATTCGAACCCGGGACCTTCTTGCTGTGAGGCGACAGCGCTAACCACTGGGCCACCATGCCGCCCATGCTTTAATTTCCATGAGGATAATGCTTTGGTCCTGTGGTGGCTTGCTCAAAGCTATGGCTTGCGTCTTTGCGGTATCACATACAGACTTAAGCTATGAATACTTTTGCCAGTGTATATTTATCTCATTGTCTGAAACCGCTAAATCCTATATAGGGTCACGGTGAGCCGGAGCCTATCCCGGAAACACAGGGCGTAAGGCAGGAATACACCCGACGACGGGACGCCAGTCCGTCGCCGGGCATTGCGGGACAATTTTAGTCTGCGAGCCAATCAACCTATCCAGGAGCATGCTTTTGGACTATGGGAGGAAAACGGAGTATCCGGCGAAAACCCACGCGGACATGGGGAGAGCATGCAAACTCCACACAGAGAGGCACTCGAGCCGAGAGATTCGAACCCGGGACCTTCTTGCTGTGAGGCGTCAGCGCTAACCACTGGGCCACCGCGCCGCCCGCCAGAAATGGTAAAAAAAAAACCTTTTCAACTTTTTACATACAGACTTTGCAACTTTAGCCTTATGCCAATGATTGTTTGCATGCAGAGGACTCCTTGACCTAGGGACTAGGGAGAACAATTGGTTAAAATAAAAACGTGACAAACCAGACGAGTTAGTTACGACTCCGCAGCAATAAACCATGTTACCAAAATATGTGGAAACTGTGTTTACGCAACGGTGCCAAACGCAGTAGTGGCAACAAGGTGTGGGGTCTGCAGTCAAGGACATTGTGTCTACATGCACATGTCATTCATCATCATCAGCATGCGCCACGACGTATCCACTGCTGGATGAAAGACTTCCCACCAAGCCGTCGCGCTAAATCCACATCGTTCAAGCGAGATTGCCACGCAGATCATCCATCTCCACGGCTCCCGTCCTGCTGGGCATGCTCCGCCCTTCGGTTGTGTGACCTCATCAATAGTCGAGTCCATCGCGGGGTGCCACCAGCGAAAGCCCTCTTCTCGCTCGTCCATTGCTACTACCATTACAATCACTGCTCCACTCACCGATTCACGAATCCATGTGGGGGAATCGATTTACCAGACCGTTTCGTCAAATCCGCAGCGTTCAACCATCGCACGCTCACCCACCCACTCACTCAGATTTTCGCCCACTGAGACATACGCTCACCCACCCACTCACTCAGATTTTCGCCCACTGAGACAAACGCTCACCCACCCACTCACTCAGATTTTCGCCCACTGAGACATACGCTCACCCACCTGCGCACTCAGATATTCGCCCACTGAGACACACGCTCACCCACCCACTCACTCAGAGATTCGCCCACTGAGACACACGCTCACCAAAACACTCCCCCACTCACACGCTCACCCACCCGCTCACTCAAGCACTCCCCCGCTCACACGCTCGTCCACCCACTTTCTCAAACACTCTCCCACTCACACGCTCACCCACCCGCTCACTCAAACACTCCACCACTCACACGCTCACCCACCCGCCCACTCAAACACTTTCCCACACACACGCTCACTGCACCGCAGGTCGCAACAGTATCTGCCTGCTTCTTCCCTCCCACTGCTCCACTTCGGAATTCCCTCCCATCGTCGTCACCGTCGTCTGTTTGTTTCAAAAGCTCCTACGTTACATCGACATGGCTGTTTACGGCTCGATGTACGAGAGTTGCTCCTAAGAACTGTTCTTTAGAGGCGGACATCTGCTGATACCAAGGCCAGGCATGGGTGATCACCCCTGCGGCTCCGTCACAATCTCAGTTAATCACTGTCTTTTCCCTCCTCCCCCGAAGCCCCATTGCTTTCATTAACCCTTCCCTCTCTTTTACTGATATTTTCGGAGTAATATTATTATCAGGAGCCGTGCATTTGAAAGCCTTCGTCGTGGCCGTTGCGGCCTCGTCACCCACCGCCGTCACGTTGTTGCTGGAGCGCTGTTAGTTGCGTCGAGGGAATCCCACATCTGGAGTGTGCAATCTCACTAGGTGCTTTCTACTGTAATAATAATAAACATCTACCTCTCTATCTTTTACTACATGAAGCCGGGCTACAGCTGTCTCGCAGCTGCACCACCACAGCTGTTGCAACTCTCGGCTCATCCCAGGCTGCTGTTGTGATACTACTGAAATTGGCCACCTTATATTTATGTGCTTAGTGACAGCCACGACGTTGTTACGCCACACTCAACCACCGCCAATTTGCTGGACATCACCACCATCTGTGTGAGGGGATCATCTACAATAGCCATGAGGTGAATGCAGCCTCTGCCTCGCAGTGACTTGATCATGATCTCAATCAATACACAAATCTGCTTCCATCAAAACGACTTTGTCATTCACCACGACACCTACTTCCGGACATTCTCGGATTCGTATTCACTGAGATCTTACGGCTCCCCACTGTCATCCACCGTGTCACCCGCTGAAGACATCACGACTGTTTTCAGTATCTCTTCGCTGCCCACTGACACGCACTCGGGACACGCGGACATTCTCTCTCATAACACGATCTGTTTACAGAGAGTGACCTCACCGATAGACACGTGCCATGTGATCTTACGATCGGCTGTTCACGGACACCTACTCAGGACGTGCTTTTTTCAGCTGCACACTGTCACACATTCTGGCCATTTTATCAGGACTGTTTCACTGACACTTGGGACACGTTTGTACATCTCCTCA
Source organism: Mordacia mordax (assembly GCA_036362905.1). NCBI lineage: Eukaryota > Metazoa > Chordata > Hyperoartia > Petromyzontiformes > Petromyzontidae > Mordacia > Mordacia mordax. The sequence continues at coordinate 12,653,342 of JAZEWT010000014.1, forward strand.
CTAAAACTCACTCGGGACATGTTGATTATATCTCATCTCATCTCATTGTCTGAAACCGCTTGGTCCTTTACAGGGTCACGGTGAAGCCGGAGCCTATCCCGGCAGACACGGGGCACAAGGCAAGGATATACCGACGATGGGACGCCAGTCCATCGCCGGGCCTTGATTATATGTAATTATTGCTATTTGCGCAACCTCCACATGACGGAGGAGTTGTTTCATGATAACTTTGGTCATGGTCGATAATCTTTCAGATTACGAGAACAGATATTTGGTGATTTTCTTCACTTGTCTCCTGTCAAGGCCTGGGCTAATTTACTTTGACATCGTTGCACCACTCCCCCAAATCTTCACTGTGACTCTGACAGACTTAGTATGCGACTCCACTCCCCTCGGACCACCCCCCCCTCACCTCGGAGTGTGTTCGAGGTCTATTGAAGGGAGCCCTTAGGACCTCACTTCTGGGGCTTATCTCCTGGGATCCAGGGCATTACATTTAAAACAAGAAGCACCCTTTATAGAGAGGAGGGTTGGAGGAGGGGGGGTGTCTGGGTAATATGATGGTGGAGACTGGAGATGGGGGAGAGGGCCTTGGATTGTTTTTATTCTCTCTGTACTGCCCTTAGTTGCCGGGCTAGCAGAGTTGTGGAGATGCCGGAAGTCCAATAATTTATTTCTAGAACCCACTATGGGCTCTTCAATCTTACTATTCCTCTCTCCCCTTCTTCCCCTTCCAGAAACTGTTATAACCTCCCTCCCATTCCTGTCCCATTCAAACAAGATGAATAAAGCACATATTTTTTTAAAAGCATTGCTCTTTTGGGATAGCGAAGAGGTCATCCCGCGAGCTGCAGCGCGGCCGCGTCACCACGGCCGGCACTCACGTGTGGTTCATGTAGTTGCCTGGCCTCCAGTTGCCACGGGTCTCAGTGTCGTTGTGGAGCCACGAGCGCACCAGCGAGTCGCTACTCGCGTGATCGAGGCGGCACTCAAGCAGCACGAGCGACGAGTTCCTCTGCATGACGAGGTTGGGCGTCGGAACGACGACGGGTACGGGTGGCGGCACTGCGGAGGGAGAAACGAGTCGAAGCAGAAGATCGGACGGTCGAGCCGAATCGACGGCGGCAGTGGCGGGAACGCGGTGTGATAACCACGGGAACAAGGAAACCGTTCAATCTGGTTACCGAGTAACGTCCCCGAAATTGTGAGTGAAACGTCCGACAACACGGAGTAACGACCGCGAAACCCCACAAATTCGTGATACAGATGGGCAACGACTCAACTGCGCTGGTCAGCCCCGTTCGACTAGAGGGCACATGCACGGCTAGTTACACTAGGGGGTCTCATACACTGGGTTAGAGGACTCCAAGGTTACCCAGGTCACACCGGCATAACCACAGCTATGGGTACGGGTTCAGTGAAACATCACGGAATAAATGAGACGGAAAGCACAACAGCCGCAGAGACGATTGTTGCGTCAGGTGGCGAGTGTTAAAACATGGCCTCCGTCCAGCGGGCGAGCAGACAACCTTGACGTTGCATTGCAGTCGGTAGCATGAGAGGGGCTGAGCGGAGGAGGCGATGGGACAGGGATAAGTCTTTTCATGGGACAACCGCCGTTTACTTCTCCACAGAGCGATAATCATTTAATCAACGCCGGGCCCAAGCTAGGTATCGACCTCACGACCTTGCGATTGTGAGCCCCCCACTCCACCTGCGAGGCACCATAACCCAATGTGTCTCAGCACACGCACCCCACGGCAACGCTTCGTTATTAGGCGCTGTGTTAATTGGCCAATTATAGTAAGCATCGTCATTAATCCCTCCCGCCCAGATGCTTTCTGGGAGCTATTAACAGATGCACCTTCTCTCTCCTGTATCTTCCCTTGGGCTGGTGCGATGGGGTTATGACGTGCATTGTGTTTGCAATGATTTCCAACTGAAGTTAAACGTGTTCATGCACTGCCCCTGCTTACACGCTCCTGATAGAGACAATTGCTTACCTGGGGAAGCTGGGTCTCCAGACTATCTAGAGGGTCCTGCTGCATTGGAAAGTTTCACCGAGTTAAATTAACGATGAGAGTATTTCAAATAAAAAACGTTTTTGCTGATATGCCGTTCTTATCTCGTTGTTGTGCCATTCTCTCTGCGGCTCTGTGCAGCGCTTTGTGATCCTTGAGCGATGAGCACTCTAGAAATGCAATTATTATACGATGTTACGTTAAACCATTTCCTAATCTATGTTATTATTTATATGCATAATAATTTTGCATTTTAAAATTATAGTTGGGTGGCACGGTGGCCCAGTGGTTAGCGCTGTCGCCTCACAGCAAGAAGGTCCCGGGTTCGAATCTCTCGGCTCGGGAGCCTTTTTGTGTGGAGTTTGCATGCTCTCCCCGTGTCCGCGTAGGTTTTCACCGGGCACTCCGGTTTCCTCCCACAGTCCAAAAGCATGCTGCTGCATAGGTTAATTGGCTCGTAGGCTAAATTGCCCCGCAGTGCCCGGCGATGGACTGGCGTCCCATCGTGGGTGTATCCCTGCCTTGCGCCCTGTGTCTGCCGGGATAGGCTCCGGCTCACCATGATCCTGTATAGGACCAAGCGGTTTCAGATGAGATGAGAAAATTATAGTTGAAAGTCTGATCATATTTTACATGTTGTTCTGCAACGATATGTACATAAAAAAAACCCAACATTTTTTTATTGCTACTGATTATCCATTCTAGTGCCGTTGTTGTTGGCGTGCCATTCTCTCCGCAGCTCTGTGCAGCGCAATTGTGACCTTCGGGTGAAAAGCGCTCTATAAATGCAATTATTATTATTCACGTAAGTAACAATAATTGAAAATCATAGAGCACCGTGCTTATTCATACAATGTCGAAGGCATTAGATGGGGAACGATTCAAAGGCGCGAGAAAAGCACGGGGAGGCGGGGAAGCAGGAAAGGTAGCCACGTGGTTAGCCGGCGCCAAAGTGCGGGAGGAAACGAGAGATCGAGCACGAAGCGCCACAAAGACCGATATAAGAATCCACTGCTACCTCCTGGGCCCCCTCGTAACCTAAGCCTACAGCACCACTCAAGCATGAACCTTGCTTAACGCCTGCTTAGCCGACGAGACCGGGACAGGCCATGCTGCAATTTGGCGCCACCTCACCTGGACTGGGAGTCAGACTCGGGTCCTGCGAGAAGGAGGCTCCCGCGAAGAAGGTGAGCGTGATGATGGCCCCCAGGGCCTGTGGCATTGCTCCCATCTAGAGGGGGAAATGAGTAAGGCATTCACCATGAGGAGCAGGGGATCACGACTCGATACGTCCGTGCGCGTCTCACGACGCCCGTTCAATCCCCGAAAACTCGCCATTCTCTACCCAGGTATGTGATCGTGGGCACTGTGGGCATTACACACACCGTGTACATAAACAAGGGTTATTTGGAACAGCTGAGCTATCAGTGAACCATCATCGATGGCGGGGCGGCGCGGTGGCCCAGTGGTTAGCGCTGTCGCCTCACAGCAAGAAGGTCCCGGGTTCGAATCTCTCGGCTCGG
>JAZEWT010000014.1:12662924-12680201 GCA_036362905.1 Mordacia mordax
CCATGGCGGGGCAGAACCCCCCACGACCCATGTACATTGCCCCCACCGTCCCTGGACCCACAGAGGGCGCTAGGTGAGGGGAGTCCCGGCACAGAAGGGGTGGTGCCCATCCGCTCCACCCGGTTGCTGCCCCGTTACCCCCCGAGTCTCCAACGTAGATGGCGGGATGGGGGCGAGGGCCTGTTGATAGCGATCCGCACACTTCCAAAGCGATCCATAGACTCGCATAGGGACCCATATAGATTCGCATAGTGACCCATAGACTCGCATACGAACCCATAGGCTCATATACTTCACTCTCCACCTCGGTTCACTCTGCCTCTGATGCGACAGCAGAAACTTACAACAACGTGCTATCAAGCATACGTGATGATTTGGCCCCATTAATATCACGCTATGTCTCAAACAGAAAACCATCCCCTGGTATACTGCTGAACTCTGGGATCTCAAGGCGAATGCACGCAGGGCCGAACGGACTTGGAGAAAAAACTGGCCTTACTGTTCATGATCATATCTTTAAGGAACAACTCCTTCGTTACCGGAAGGCACTTGACTGCGCCCGTACCAGCCAGCTTTCCAGCATTCTGGCTGATACCTGCGACAAGCCCAAGATTATTTTCTCGACCATTAATCAGCTCCTTCATCCTACTAGTCACTCACCCTCACCTCCCTATACTAATAAAGATCAGGCGGATCAGTTGATTCAGTTTTTCTCTGAAAAAACTGAAGCCGATCGTATCTCTACCCAGCCTCAATCACCTACCAATACCTCCATAATTGTTATTCCACCTTCCCTGACCTCAAAACTCCTGAAATTCTCCGAATTAACGGAATTCGAGGTCCCCTCTTTATTTACCAGATCCCGGCCCACAAACTGCTCCCTGGATCCTTTCCCATCCAAAATCATCTGTGCAAATTTCAACTTCCTTGCCACGTTCATCACTAATCTGTTTAATAACTCAATTCACTCTGGTATCGTTCCCCCACTATTCAAAGGTATCGCAGTTACCCCCTGCTTAAAAAATAAACCTGGCCTCGATTGCAATATCCCTGATAATTATTGCTCCATCTCAAATCTACCATTCATCTCTAAGGTCCTTGAACGTGCTATAGCCTCGCAACTCCAGAAACACCTTCTTAACAATGACCTCCTTGATCCCTTCAAATCTAAGTTCAGATTCGGCCATAGTACTGAAACTGCTCTGGTAAAAGTAGTTGACCTACTCGTTGCTGCTGATGAAGGCTTGCCAAGTATTCTTGTCCTTCTGGACCTGAGTGCTGGCTTTGATACCGTTGGCCATCTGATCCTACTTGAGCGACTGGAGGATATAGGGGTCTAAGACTGTGCCCTGCATTGGCTGAGCTCGTATCTGTCCAACCGCAAGCAATTTGTCAGACTCGGAGGACAAAACTCAGAGATTCATCCTGTTTTGTCTGGGGTTCCTCGGGGTTCAGTTCTCGGCCCACTCCTCTTTAGCATCTACCTACAACATCTTAGCCATATCCTGTGCAGCCTCAAGCTCAGCTGCCATTGCTATGCCGATGACACCCAAATCTATATCCATGCAAAGTCATCCATCAATGCGTCTGGTCTTTGCATATCATCCTCGCTGTCAACTGTGAAGGCCTGGCTCAATTCAAAATTTCTAAAACTAAATGGCGACAAAACAGAAGTTTTGCTTTTTGGAACCCCACACCAATTGTCTAAGGCTGAACCTATCCAAGCGATGCTTGACGACCAGACTATTGAAGTTGCTAAAGCAGTCCAGAGTCTAGGTGTGACTTGATTCCTCACTCACCTTCGAGACACACATCAACAAAATGACGAAGGTAGCCTATTTTCATCTCAGAAATATAGCCAGACTGTACAACATCCTGTCACCTGCTGACACTGAGATGCTTATACACATCTTCATCTCCTCACAAATCGATTACTGCAATGCACTGCTCCCTGGCACCCCTGCCTACCTGATTAATCGTCTCCAACGTGTGCAGAATGCGGCTGTTAAGAGTCCTCACTTGCACACCCATCCACGATCACATATCCCCAGTACGAAATGTCTCTCCACTGGTGACCTGTTAAATACAGGATTTAATTCAAGATTCTCCTTCTCACCAACAAGACTCTCACGGCGCAGCTCCGACATATATCCGTGACCTACTTCAGGCACCCTCCTCAACACGACAACTTCGATCCTCCAATACAGGCTTGCTGCATGTGCCCAGGTCGCACCTCCATTCGATGAGTGCGACCTGGGCGACAAGAGTCTGTAATGCCTTTCCACTGAAGATTCGTTCAGCCGAGTCCTTGCGCATCTTCAAACCTCAAGACTCACTTGTTCCGTAAAGCTTTCAAGCAAGTCCTCCAGCTAGGACTATTGATGCGGCTCAGTGTTGTCGTGCCGGGATGTTGGCTCTGTTCCAACCTGCACCTGCTCGGGAACATTTGTTCCTTCCTTTTTTGTTGAAGAATTATTATTTTTTAATGCTGACTTTATGTCCTATAATTTTTCGCTGTTTGACTTTCAGTTGAACTGTTCTCATGTTGTTGACATGGCGTTCTCTCCACAGCTCCGAATGGTAAAAAAGAAAAAAAACCCAAAAACGTTATTGTTGCTGATTTTCCGTTCTAATGTCGTTGCTGTTTACGTGCCGTTCTCTCCGCAGGTCTGTGCAGCGCTTTGTGACCCTCGGGTGAAAAGCTCTCTATAAATGCAATTATTATTATTATTATTATATGAACCCACAGACTCGCATAGTGACCCGTAGATTTGCAGTGACCCATAGAATCCCATAGTTACCCATGGACTCCCGTTACAATCCACAGACTCGCATAGTAACCCATAGACTCGTATGGAGACCCATAGATTTGTATAGTTACCCATAGACTCCCACATGAACCCGTCGACTCACATATGAACCCGTTACCTCACAGTCACCTAAAGGCTCGCAGCAAATTATAGGCTTATACAGTATAGTACTGGAGGGAAGGTGGCATGAAAAGCCAAAATTGGCACCAAACAAGAGCCTCGAGACCCGCAGTGCGCCTGCCAGCAACCCCTCACGGAGTTCTTCACGTTCCTCGCGCCCTGCCGCCATCTGACGTGAAGCACGTTCACAACAACCAGCACCATCACTCCGCTTGCTCGCCCGGGAAAGCCTCGAAGAGTCTCGAACACTCTTGCACGAGGGTCCTGCCAGCTTTCCGCACTCGGCGGCAAATGTCGCTGCTTCTGTGTGTAGCCCCAGTTGACAATTTTTTAAGAATTGGGATGTTTTAGCCAATGCCGGATTACACTTATTCCTTCCTTCATTTTTGAAAAGATTTATTTATTTATTTAATGTCCTTATTTGATTATCATTATTTTACTGAAGTGATCTATTCTGATTTTGTTGACATGCCATTCTCGCAAGCGCTCTGTGCAGCGCTTTGTTACCCTCAAGTGAAAGGCACTCTAGAAATGCAAATATTGTTACATTGCATGGTTTAGTTTAGCTATTGGAGAAAAATGGAGACCCTGGAGTGCGGCGCAGTGAGTCGCGCTGTCGCCTCACAGCAAGAAGAACCCGTGTTCGATTCCCGCCTCGGGTGCCTGTGTGAAGTTTGGTGTTTTCTCTCCGTGCCCGCGTGGGTTTTCAGCTGGTACTCCTGTTTCCTCCCACCGTCCAAAGACACGCTGCTGGCTAAATTAATTGGCCTGCTGAGCAAATTGCCCCAAAAGTGCCCCCTGCGATGTACTAAGAATAATCGCACTTTCAGAGCGCTTCTCACCCGAGGATCACAAAGCGCTACACAGAGCTGTGGAGAGAACGGCATATGAACGTCTTGTTTTTAATTCGCGTCACATCCTGGGTATTCATCCACCTTGCACCCTCTGTTGGCCGAAATACGCTCCGCTCCCCCCACCAACCCCCCGCGACCCTGTACAGGATTAAGTAGGTATTGCGAATAAATGGAATTATTGGAGGAAATCCATCCAGAACGGAGGACATACAACCTCTGCACATAAAGACGACCGAGATGGTGGGGATCGCATCCAGGCAATCCTGAAGCAGAAGCGTTAAGGCTCCGCCACCCCATCACTAGACAATGAACAAGTCACCAGCCATGGACAGGTCACGGCTGTGAAATCCTGAGTGGAGTTTCTATGTCCTCCCTCTGTTCTGAAGACTATGGGTGACCAGTAGCGGAGGTCTCACTCCCAATCGGTCGAGCAGGGTTTTTTCATCAGATGCGTAACACTCTCAGTTTGCATTTAAGCATGAAGGAACCGTTGAACTATGCATGCTCTTTTTAAGAATTGTACTGCGAGGAGGGGTAAGCAAGTTACAAGATTTCAGCAGGAGCAATTTAGACAGCAGGACAATTAACCGAGGCAGTATCTCCTTGGACCAAGGTCTCCCCAAGCCCTGGCTCATCTCCAAGATGGTTTTGCGATGCCACAGGGTGGCCCAAGCGATTTCCTATTCTGCTGACAAATGCGATACGAGTTCGGATCCATCGTCCGATCAGGTAGGTTTGCCAGGGATGGATAGTCGGAGAAGCTTGGGTGAATTAAGCCCGAGGATTTATCCCGTGGGCGGCACGATGGCCCAGTGGGTAGCGCTGTGGCCTCACAGCAAGAAGGTCCCGGTGTCTGCGTGGGTTTTCGCCGGCAACTCCGGTTTCCTCCCACTGTCCAAAAAACATGCTGCTGCATAGGTTAATTGGCTTGCAGAATAAATTGCCCGCAGTGTGCGGTGATAGACTGGCGTCCCATCGTGGGTATATCCTTGCCTTGCACCCTGTGTCTGCCGGGATAGGCTCCAGCCCACCGTGACCCTGTACAGGACTAAGCGGTCTCTGACAATGAGATGAGATGAGATTTATCCTGTTACCACCGTTCACCTGCACACGTTCATCTCTTGGACACAGCTGGGTGCACACGTTTAGATCTATAATTAGAATTAACATTGATGCCTAGCTGCAAATGCAACATTTGTTATGTGCCAAAGTAATGCTGGCTCTTGTTAGGCTCATTCATTCATTGGAATTGAAAAATCTTTACCAAAGCGTTGGCATCTTCAGGCATGCTGGGACTCAGCAAGTCTGAGGATGTCTCCAACGTGGGAGGCGAAACGTCGCGGAGAGGAGCGCTCGATGCGGCTATTCCGAAACAGCAGCTGTGGTAAGCAATCATGCATCCAGCCGTGAGAACCGATATCGGTTATTGTAATAAGTGCTTATTTTTGTCGTGTGCAATACTGTGTGCTACTACTTACTCTATGATTATGGTTTCATCCTCGTACGATATAATGCTGTCAATTCGCTTTAACCTGGTGGTTATTTTGTTTGCGTTCATCAGTTCGAATCCTGCAACCACAGCTTGCAAACTCACCGAGTACTTTCTGCTCTAATGATAAACATCTTTACCCGACACCTACCCCAAAAGTTGCCCCTTGAGGTCTATCCACCATTCAAACTAAAGCCCCACTATGCCCAGCTGTCCCACATCGGGTCAGCCGCTCGATTCAGGTGCAGCGGTTGTGATGCAGCAATCCCGTTTTGGAGGATCGAAGCTGTCGTGATCAGAAGGGTGCCTGATGTAGGTCGCGGATATGTCAGAGCAGCACCAGCGAGAGCCTCGCAGGTCGGGGGGGGGGGGTGGGTCTCGAATTCAATCCTGTATTTAACCGGCAGACAGAGGAGACGTCAGATCGCAACTCCATTTAATGCGTGACAGTGCCTTCTCGCGCACTTCTCCCAGGCTCCCTTCCATTGGAAATTCGGTCAGCTGAGTCCCTGGGCGTCTTCAAATCCCATCTCAAAACTCACTTGTTCTGTAAGGTCTTGAAGTCTTTTGGCGAGGACTGTTGATGCTGTGTGCTTGGGTGATGGCTCGCTGTGGACTTGCCTCTGCTCAGGAACTCTTCCTGTTTTATTCGATATCCTTCATTGATTTATATTCATTACTTCAGTGATCTGTTTCGATGTTATTATTGACATGCTATTCTCTCCATAGCTCTGTGCAGCGCTGTGACCCTCGGGTGGCCGGTGGTTTAAAAAATTCATATATTATTGTGGTGCTTTACAAGGTAGCATTGGGACAAAGTGTAACTGCATCGTGCCGAATACCCTTCATGTGGAGTCGCACGGCAGTGCCGTCCCCAGCCTGCCCCGCTAGCGCAGAAGACTATCAATCACACTGACAGATTTCACTGTGGGCGGTGCGGTGGCCCAGTGGTTAGCGCTGACGCCTCACAGCAATAAGGTCCCGGGTTCGAATCTCTCGGCTCGGGTGCATTTCTGTGTGGAATTTGCATGCTCTCCCCGTGTCCGCGTGGGTTTTCGCTGGGTACTCCGGTTTCCTCCCACAGTCCAAAAGCATGCTCCTGGATAGGTTGATTGGCTCGCAGACTAAAATTGTCCCGCAATGCCCGGCGATGGACTGGCGTCCCGTCGTCGGGTGTATTCCTGCCTTACGCCCTGTGTTTCCGGGATAGGCTCCGGCTCACCGTGACCCTATATAGGATTAAGCGGTTTCAGATAATGAGATGAGATGAGAGATTTCACTGTTGCATTATCCTGCAGTGAGGCATACAAACGGAGAAATTCGGGAAAATAGATTTGACTGTCTAGTCGTGACACTTTAATCGTCCACACGGGGCAACCAGGTCAGTTTGTCATGAAAATGATTTGCAGTCACCTTGAGAATATCTGCGAACATGGGACTTTCAAGTGGCTCACATTTCATTCCGAAAGGATCCACACTTGAACACCTGTACCAAGTGTCGTGCTTTGCGGCATGCGTAGCTTGAGACAAGTCCGCTAAATATTAATTAATAATTCACTACCATCGTTTGGCTACCTAATTAAAATGTCTGCGGAGCTGTAATTGCACTAAGCGGTTTTGAACGGTAACATTTGCTCTTTTCTTTTATTAAAGCAAAACGCTTCTTCAATGTATTCCTATGACACTTACACTGTTAATATTCTTTGTCACGTATTAATTTATTGGAATTATTGGTTATTTCTGTGCTGTTCAATTTTGCCTGTTACCGTTTACTTTATGGCTGAGGTTTCATCTTTGCACAAATTGGTGCTGTGAATTTGCGTACATTTATACATTGCTGCGCTGGTCAGTTCAAACGTTTGTTGTATGGCACAAATCTCGCAACCCGAGCTTGCAAGCTCACTGGGCATTTTCTGCTGTTAATAAACATCTCATATTTTGTCAAAACCGCTAAATCCTGTACAAGGTCGCGATGAGCCGGAGCCTATCCCACCAGACACAGGGCGCAAGGCAGGGATATACCCACGATGGGACGCCAGTCAATCACCGGGCACTGACGGTAATTCGTCTGAAAGCCAATAAACCTATGCAGCCGCATGTTTTTTTGGACTGTGGGAGGAAACCGGAGTGCCCGGCAAAAACCTACGTGGACACAGGGAGAACATGCAAACTCCACACAGAAAGGCACCAGAGTCGAGATTCCAACCCGGGACCTTCTCGCTCTGAGACGACAGCACTACCCGCTGGGCCACCGTGCCGCCCAACAATAAACATCGGACTCTAAATCAAGTCTGCCAATTTGACCGTTTCCTGCAGAAACAATGCACCACCCCGCGGGCAAATGGGCGACCGAGACACAGGCACACGTGCTGTACCGTAACCCACCATCGGTGAAAACAGACACGCGGCCACTCGCGCAGGTGCACGCATGCTCACATGAAGGTTTTATTTAGCTTCCCTTTACAAGACAAGACAAGCCCGAACACAACGGCAGCACAGTGTAGGGGAGGCGAAGGAAACTGGGGGGGTGGGGAGGGGGAGGAAATAAAGGGAGGTGCGGAAAGTGAGAGGAGGAACCTCGGTGGAGCGAATAAATACATTGCAGCAGCACAGCAAACAAAGAAGCACACAGCCGCCGCCACCACCATCACCGCAGCCCACGTACAAGCTTCAAGTCTTCGCTAAGACAAACACAATGCGGCTTTTCTTCCAAATTCCCAAGTACGGCCAAGTTCAACGTGTCATCCGTTATATAAGCTCAGCATTGTAGCAGGGCTAGTTCGATGTGCGCGATTACCAAACACAGCCAACCAGCAGGTCACGCCATCGCGGGATTTAACTGCCTTTGTGGCGCCATTTGTGGTGGCGGTTGTCACTACAGACCGCGCAGGTGTTGGGGGCCCTCGGCAATAGTGACGGCAATTAAAAACATTCCTACGAGACCCTTCAAAACAAAAACGTGCTTTCGTTTGGAGACGTATCTTGGTTTTGCCGGGCATTGTGTCTACACTTTTAAAATACAAATATATATGGTTGGCAGAAAAAATATATTTGTGGTTCACAAAGGCAAATTGAGAAAGCACATCTATTATGTACGAAAACAAACGTCTGCTTACACTGCTGCCTGTAGTACGTGTTTGAAAAATAAACTTAAGCCACAAAGCAGCTTTGGCCATGTTTGGAAAGCGTCAACAATACATCACACTGTTTTTAAGCTGCGCACAGATTAATGAATTCTTCACAACTTTACCATTTTCGGGATTCGCAAGCGAGACATATCATGGCCAACACTTGCGTAGTGCTTGCAATACAGTAGCTAACGCTTTGTAGGCCTAAGGGTTGTACGTAGATGCACACGCACGCGCGTACGCACTCGCAAAGCAGCAGCGATGACGATAGCGGCGGGGGTAGCGGCAGAGACTCGCCGTCACGTGGGACTCAGACGTCAAACATTCGTCAACATCGAGAGACGTGATAACTCCTTCCATTTGTCGAGAAATAGCGCGGACTTCCACATCCAGAGTATGACCATCAGGAGCGACACTAACGATTCGCCGCAGGACAAGTAGCCGATTGCCAAACGAGAAATAAGAATTTCCATCGCCTGCCAATCCTGTCCCACCTATGCATATTAGGTTATGTGTGCAGCACATTTGCAAATCTACTGCCGGATAAAAGCTTCTAAATGTCGTGGGGGCCACGAGGGTAACTGACAATGCTTTCTCGCTGCCCGTCAGTGCGGGCTGAAGGTTTGTCGACAAAAGCCCGCATGTTGGTGTACTGCCCACTGTTGTCCGCAAACGGCCGATTATTCCACACAAAGGGTCGACCATCCAGACATGACACAGGCTTAACATCCTGCTGTGGCTTCAGCAGTCTAACAGGAATCGGGCACATTCCACGAGATTTGATCATAGGGTTAGGAGTATTCAGTCAGACAGGTTTGAACATTTAGCCACGATTATTCGGTACCGAGCCTAAACTGCCGGGGGAACATTTCGTTGCCATTTTATGTGCGCACGCCCCGTTGTAAATACGCAGACGTGAGTAGTCTGCTCCGTAGGGGCGGCCCATGTCCGACAGACTTGCCTGTTAGCGGTGCATGGTACGAAACGAGGAATTTCGCGGTTGCTTTTCTGTGTTAGACATCGAGAGGGTCCGGCATAGATTGTCGTATGCGTGTAGCTGATTGTTGAGCACAGAGCCGCATGTTGATCTGTTGAGTTTTTTTTGTTTTTTGGGAGTGCAGAAACGTGACCTGCATTCTTGAAGCATTCAACAATAAATACTTTTCTCAACGATACAGCTGTATTGAGCAATGAAATTAATGGACAGTCTGTTCGACACCCGATGAGAGCACTCGGACAAAATGAAAATATCAAACGACTAAAACTAAACAAATTAAAGAAAAAACAACGGATGAAAAAGCAAAACAAAAACCATCCACGTCGCAACTTTGCTAACCGGCCCTGGAGTGTACATGGTCCCCGGTTTAACATGCGTCGTCTCCAGCTCTCCCGGCGCCCGCTCGCCCACCCGCCCACCCGCTCGGCCAACCATTCTATGTGACCTTGATGACGCGCATCATGTTCGTGTAGCCGGAGCCCGGGCGCCAGCCCGTCACTACGATCACCACGTCGTCCTGCTTGAAGAAGCCACGGCACTTGCCTGCCGACGAGACGGAACAAAACAGTCAGCACCACAGCCCCTGCTTGGAGGTGAAATGTGCTCTCTCAAAGTAAACGCGATGCGATTCCTACACCAACGGTACTGAAGGAATAACCGAAAAAAAACAAAAGAATTTACAAGAAGAGCACTACTAATAAGACAACGAAACAAACTACAGGAGAGACAACAATAGACAGGAAACACATATTAGGATATAAACTAGACATGCGAGAGACGCTTTAGGACCCTCGGGTGAAAAGCACTCTATAAATGCAATTATTATTATTATTATAATGCCAATGAGGCACGTCGAAAAGAAGGCATAACGATGTAGGCTTATGGCTCAAATGAAGAATAATCTCCATAGTTGTTCTTTCAGGACGACTGAACACAGCTATCCCAAAAGATAGCTATGAAGAGTGATTCTCAAAAACAATCCATCAATTCTCCAAGCAAGTGCAGTGTGAGGAGGTAAATTAAGAGGAGGAGTAGGAGGAAGAAGAGGAGACTGTAGAGTTGGGCGACTTCGTTACGAACCCGCGAAGCCCCATTGCCAACAGCGAGCCTCACCGACTTCCATGGCGAAGTTAACGCGCTGGTCCACGTCCTCGGCCCACACTTCGTTCACCGGCTCACGGAACAGCACGGGGAAGATGCCACGGTAGAGGTGCGCCTGGCGCGCCGTCTGACCGCAGCGCGTCACCGCAATAATGGGCGCGCGCGGGCGGTACTTGGAGAGAAGGTGAGCAGAGCTGCGCACGCGCGCGGACACATCGCATCCAACATTGCTCTCGCCACCGGCAGCGGTTAAACTGAGCACGCACCCGGCTATGTTGACTTACCGAGCAGCCGGAAAAGCTTGTGAAAAATTAAGCGATGTGCACTATACCCACGGTTACCAAAAAAACATAACCATCACAACCAGCCATAAAAAAATTCCCCGTGTAGTCTGAACAGACTGTATTGGTCAAGCGCAGCCCGGTAGCAAACACCTATGAAGGTCGACACCGTAAACGAGGTAGTGGGTGACCAGCACCACGCCCGGCTGCCTTTGTCTCCCTAGTGGCAATGTTTACACACTGAACTTGGTACTCATTGGAGACTGAGTCGACCTAGGGGAGGCCCAGGACCGGTTCATAAAATCGTCAATGTTTGTTGACCATGATTGGGATTCGAACTCGGGTAGCTGGGTTTATAGCGCAGCGCATTAACCGCTGAGACACAGCTGCCCACACAACAACCAGCACCAACACCACCAACACCACCGTAACCACCAACACCGCTGCTATGAGCACCGCCGTCATAATCGCCTCCACTCCCCACCATCGCTACCATACCAACACCACCGCTGCCACAATCAACACTGTCAGCGGCGCCATCACTACCAGCACCACTACCATCAGCGCACCACCAGCGCCACCGGCGCCAACAACGCCAACAGTACCACTCACCGTCCGGACTTGGTGAGCACGATGATGGCGCCCGCGGAGCATTTGAAGGAGGCCTCGACAGTGCCGATGGCCGTTGTCTCGGTCGGGTCGTTGGTGATGCCCGAGAGCCGCCGGAGCTCTTCAAACAGCTGGCGGTGGTACATAGCCGCCTCTGCCTCCCGGGCGATCTACAGACGCACACGGTGCATGGGCACGGGCGGCTTTAACATGGGTAACGCCAGAGCATGCGCATGGCGCCTCGGTATTCGGAACCACGTGCTCGTGCGGAGACGCTGTCGCCACCACCGTCACCACACTGGGTTTTTCTCACCGAGCGGTGAAACCGCTCTGAAATAAACCGTTAAACAGGAATTTGCAGAGCGCATGCGGTTAAGCGCAGATGTTTATAAAACACACGTGGGCCGTTTTCTCCCTCGATCGCTGGATGAGCTACACACATACACACACACACATACTGGCCACGTGCTGCTCGCACATAGCTCACAAGTGGGTCAGCTCCCTTAGCCCTATCCCCAAACACCACACGCGCTTACGGATGCACAAACAAATGGAGTCTTACACACGCGCTCACCGAGTGCTGCATGCGCACGGACTCTAGCGGGTAGTCCCCCTTAGCGGTCTCCCCGCTCAGCATGATGCAGTCGGCGCCATCCAACACCGCGTTGGCGACGTCACTGCTCTCGGCGCGCGTGGGCCGTGGCTTCTTGATCATGCTCTCCAGCATCTGCAGCACAATCACCGCCACCACGATCGTCGTCACCGCCGTCGTCTCAATAACAACCAAGGCTGAAAGCGTTCCTACAATGACCACCGCGATCCCGTACGGTCAAACACACTCGGTCGCTTGTTTACTCCATAACATAGCGGCTGTTTGTCTAAGGACTGGACAACAAACACACTGCAGGTAGCTACTAAAGATAAGAGGACGCAATTCATAATATTTATAACGCACCACCGTGCAAATTCCATGCCTGGTCATGGACAACACATGGTTACATAAGAGTACCGAGGAAACCACAGAGAGGGGTGGGGGGGGCAGTAATACAGGCAGTCAGCCAGTGCCAACCTACCAGACACTGCATTATCTGTATTATTAATAAACAAGTGTGTTTTAGTTGTGCGAGGAAACCGGAAAACTAGGAGGGAACCGACGAAGAGCAGGAGAGAACATACAATCTCCGTGCAGAAAGGCACCCGATGCTGGAATTGAACCGCCTCAGACAGGACTTTCTGTGAGGTACAGACGTTACCACTGCATAAACTCCCTGCCACCCAATGTTACCACTGTAACCCCAAGAGCACACGCGCACCCACTCACCGTATACTGCAGACCACAACACCTCTGTCTGTTTCTTCCCTTGCGCTAATGCCAGTTTAAAATTCCCTCTCATTACCTTTATTCCCAAGCTCTTATAATAACCCTGCTCAATATGAAAAACGTCTTAAATTATTATAACACACTTCCCGACCACTTAATCATTTTCAGCTTATGCTCAACAGCAATGTGCGCAACTGGGCGGGCAGGATAACGCTCATAATAATGAACAAACATGCACACAACTGCAGTATAAAGCTATAAAACCAGAGTATTAAACTGGACAACTTCATCTGACCTGGGTGCTCATCGTAACTCGGATACAAACCAGGGTAAGAACGAACCTTAATATTTACGAGCATTCTGGTTCCACTGCGAGCTTCAGGCTTGAGGCCAATACCTTTGGGGGTTTTGACCACTGATGTTAGCCACGAGCAATCGCCAGGCTCACGTGTACCACAGCACCACAGCCTCTAGTCTCCATTGCAGAAACGACGAACACCACCGATGGGGCAATCAGCAAGAATTGAACCTGGGTCTCGCGGCATCCGCCGTACCCTGCACGGAGCCACCGCTCACCTGCGTGGCGCAGATGACGGGTTTCCCCGCACGGTTGCAGCGCCCAATCATCATCTTCTGTGCGATGAACACCTTTTCTCCGGGAATCTCGATTCCCAGGTCTCCGCGTGCCACCATGATTCCGTCACTGGCTTCCAGGATCTCGTCAAACCTGGAACAGGGCAGGAGGCGGTGCACGCACAGGTTCGTTCGGTTCACAACGGCCAGCACCGGGCAACACCGCGGCCGCCAACTCCTGCCGAGATTCGCCGATCAAATTCCACGTCCCGACGGCAACCGTGAAGAACGACTCTCAAGGTAGAAGATTTACGAACAGACAGGAAGGGCGGGGAGGCTGCCATCCAGCAGAGAAGCACCACAAGGGGCCGCACGCGAACGCGCTCGCGTGGGAACGCACACCTGCGCACTCCTTCGTGGTTTTCGATCTTGCTGATGATCTTGATGTGCTTCCCCTTCTCCCCCAGCACGGCTCGCACCTGGGGGGTGGGATCGGACATTGCCGCGAATGTTACGAGCCGGGGCTCCCGTTGGGTCTCATTAGAGTGGAATCGGGGTCAGCGTCCGACCGAGCACTAGCGGCTAGAGACCAGTGTCAGGGTCGAGTAACCATTGCGGCTCGGACGCTGCAGGTCAGAATGATTCTCCGTCAGAATCGCCCCTCGCGCTGCTGCAATTCCGAATCCTTCACAGCGTCTCTTTTCTTGAAGCTACAACCATAATCTGCTCTACTTTGTTATTTACATTGTCCACAACGGTGCCCATGATAATAAATACAATTTATAACGAACGCATATTCAACTTCGAAGGTATTAATTCCAAGAGAGAATGACTTAGAGGCATGAGGTAACCTGCAGAGGGGAAGGGGGAGTCAAGTTATACAGTTACCCGGTGCCAACCCGCCAGACAATGAGTTCCTATATATTGTTATTGACTAATTAATTAATGAGGGTTATTTTAGTTACGGATTAAAATCACACAACCCAGAGGAAATGAATGCAGAGCAGGGGAAGAGAACACACAAGCTCCACACAGAAAAATTACACATGGCTGGAATCAGGAATCTGTGAGGCACAGATATTACCACTGTGCCACCCTGTGCTATGCTCCCTGTAATTCTGGGTTGATCGACCACCCAAATTTAAAATATAGAGACCTTGCCTATAACATCTGTCGATTTACTAGAATCAATTCAAGCCCGACTGTTGGAGCGATGGGCTGCGTAAAATGTACTTTTATGTTACGCACAGAGATGGACAGGTGAATGAGCCGCATTGCATGCTTACCTATTGTTTACTCCATCAGACGAGCCAATTCTGATCTAACACAAGTTTGATACAAGTGCTGCTTGTTGCCAGCCTTTTGACATTTCTGTCCCGTCGGGCTTGTGTCCAGCTTGAGTCACAATCAGTGGCGGGTGGGCAGCAGGTGACCGATCGGGCAGAAGGGGCGAGCGAACTGGCTGGAGGGCGGGTGGGCTAGCGGGCATCTCCAGCAGACCAACCTCCTCCACATCGGCCGCCTTGCGGATGAACGACGCGAACACCATGTCCACCCCCTGTGCGACGCCGAACTGCAAGTCCTGCACATCCTTGACGGACACGGCGGGGAGGTCCACGGCGGCACCGGGCAGGTTCACGCCCTTGCGGCTGCCCAGGAACCCCCCGTTCTCCACCTCCGTGATGATGTAATCATCGCCTAACCAGAGCCGCCAAAAGAGGGGGGGGGTGAATGCCATGGCGAGGACAGCCGTAACATGGTCTTATCATCTCTAACCACACAGAAGTTTGCTTGTTTTTACGTCGATTTCTATTTGGCTTGGTGCCGCACCGCTTGTTGTTATGTTACTGATTTAGGAATTTTAGTGACCGAGGTCACACATTGCAGAGGAGACTCATCCTTGTCTCTCGAGTTTTCACCTGGTTACACAAAACAAACATTTGAACCACGACTCACCACCCACGTCAACCGAAAGAGATCGGCCTTGCCCACACGTGTCTCCCGTAGCATACTGTGTGGCGACACGCGGCTCACACGGGAGTGTAAGCCCCGAGGTCAAAGCCGTTTTTGCATCTCGGGTGGGGCGCACGGTGCGGTGTCACCTTTCTCCTGTCGGCCGACACGCTCCGCATCCCTCGACGCGACCCACCCGTCGTTCCCACGCCCGCGCCACCCCCCCCCCTTACCGATCTCCTTGACAAGCAGCGAGATGAGGCCGTCGTCCACGAAGATCTTGCTGCCGAGCGACACGACCTTGGTGATGTTCTTGTAGTCGAGCCAGACCACGCTGTCGTCGCACGTGTTCTGGTAGGCGTCGTCGAGCGTCACCTTCAGCTCCGCCCCCTTCTTCAGTTCCACCTCCGCCGTGCCACTCTGCGCCACCACCGTGCCCACACCCTCTCATTAGCACTCCCGTTCGTCCATTTGTCCACTCACTCAGCCGGCCACACACTGCGTTCACGTATTAAGTCATTCATTGCATCGTTTACTCATTCTTATCAATTCACAAATATGTTCATTCAGTTCATCATTCATTCATTCAATTCCCACTTTATTAAATTCACTCGCTCAGTCACTTGTAAAATCATTCACTAACACTCTGCCCATCTTTTAAGGGTAAGGGGATTTGCAAGTTGCAATGTTCCATTGTCTGTGCAGCGTGAAAACTCAATGAGGGACCGGGATTCGTCCCGTTTGGGTGCTCAAGAGCCGGGCTACAGCTGTCAGAGAATCTCGTCTAACCGTCACATCGCCCTGCTGTAACCTAGCCCACGGGACACCCAGTAGCACTGTCCCTCTGTAGGACAAGGCATACGCAGCTGCAGCCTACTCGTGGAAAATTTAGTGTCTGCCAGCAGGGGGCGATGTTGACAAGTAGTTTTCACGGTTGCTTTTCAAAGCTCTTTTACGGGCAGGCCATGTTTAGCGCTTCTCCTCTCCCCTTCGCGACGTTCCACCCCCAAAGTTGGAGGCAGCTTCAGACGTTCTGCTCACAACACCTGGAGATGTAAGTGTTCACTGCTCGATGCGTTCCTGAAGATGCCTCCAGTGTGAGAAATGAAACATCACGAAGGAGGGAGCAGGAGCCCTCGACGCTATCCCGAACAAACAGCTTTGGAGAGCAATAATCACGCATAGAACCGTGACAAACCCACATCTTCAGGCACTCAGCAGAACACTTGTGGTTTTTCTCAACCGAGTCATTGTGAGTAACGTTACTAGTTCATGGCTACGCGGCGTTTGATGACGCGTGGTTCGGAACTGTAGCGGAGCGGCGGAACAGGGAACCATTGACACCACAGCTCCTCTACTCACCACCAAAGGGCAGCACACATCAACCCACCTAGTCAGAAGGGGCTAATTATTGAATACAATTTCTAACTACATGCCACACAGTCATTCAACTTTGAAAGTATTCATTCCAAGGAAAGACGACTCAAAGGCAGGAGGAAACCACAGAGAAGCGGCGGGGGGGGGGGCAGGCAGCCAAATGGTTATCTGGCGCCAGCCTTAGCCAGACACTGCATCCTGTAGATTATAATAATAATATTTGCACTTCTAGAGCGCTTTCACCCGAAGGTCACAAAGCGCATGATGTTATCAGCCAATGAATACAGGATTTTTGTGTGTTGTGGGAGGAAACTGGAGAAACCAGAGGATGCCCACGAAAAATAGGGAAGAGAACACCCAAACTGCACACAGAAGGGTGCCCGAGACAGGAACTGTGCGAGTGTGCAGGTGTAGGCTGAACTGCCTAGGGGAGGACCTCCGTTTCAGTGAGGCGCGAGTGTTACCACCACACAGCCACTCTGCCATAAAGCATGCCTACATCCGCACACACGCTGTCCACACCCGCTGTGCGGGTGTAGGCGTGCATTGTGCGGGTGTGCGGGTGTGGGCGTGCGTTGTGCGGGTGTGGGCGTGGGCGTGCGTTGTGCGGGCGTGGACGTGCGTTGTGCGGGCGTGGGCGTGCGTTGTGCGGGTGTGGGCGTGC
>JAZEWT010000014.1:12682634-12706092 GCA_036362905.1 Mordacia mordax
CAAACACAGCGCCCCACACACACACACACAAACACACAGCGCCCCGCACACACACACACGCACGCACACAAACACAGTGCCCCGCACACACACACACACAAACACAAACACACAGCGGCCCGCACACACACAAACACACACAGCGCCCTGCAAAAACACACACACACACAGCATCCCCCCCCACACACAGCGCCACGTACAACACACATACAACGCCACACACACAGCGCCCCGCACGCACGCACGCACACAAACACAAACACACAGCGCCCCGCACGCACGCACACGCACACAAACACACAGCGCCCCGCACACACACACAAACACACAGCGCCCTGCACACACACACACACACACAGCGCCACACACAGCGCCCCCCCACACACAGCGCCACGTACAACACATACAACGCCACACACAGAGCCACACACACAGCACCACACACAGCACCACACACTGCCGCACACGGCGCCACCCACCTCGTGGCTGCCATGAGAGAAGTTCATGCGAGCAATGTTCATGCCCGACTTGATCATCTCTTTCAGGGTGTCCAACGAGCGAGACGCGGGCCCTGCATGACGGCGCGGAGACGCAAACCGAGGTAGGGGACGCACGCAGGTTCCTTACCGCGCAGTGCACGCACGCGCACGCAAGCTCGCGCAAGCTCGCGCGCACACACGGCGGCACGGCAGCCGCGCATAGCGCAACACGGCGAGGGCCGCTACTGGTCGAGCCCGGACGTGCAGAAGGGGAGCAAGCGTGTGCTCACGCGGTGCTACAGGCGCGGACACGGGAGTGCGTGTGCGAGCGATTGCATGGGTCGCTATGTGAATATTAAGTAGACTCTCTTATCCAGGGCAACTTACATTATAATAAAAGGTGTGAGGAAGCCACAAAGAGGTAAGAGGAAGGCAGCCATGCATTCAGCTGGTGCCAACATTTGCCAGACACTGCGTATCCTGGCCGACAGGGGGACGCAAGGCGAGGGAATACCCAGGATGTGATGCCAGTACATCGCAAAGGCACACTATTTGGAGGCAATTTACTCAGCAGGCCAATTAACCGAGGCAGGAGCGTGTATTTGGACGGTGGGGGGAAACCGAAGTACCCCGCTGAAAACCCACGCGGGCATAGGAAGAACACGCAAACTCCACACACAAGGGCACCCGAGCCAGGAATCGAACCTGGGTCCTTCTTGCTGCGAGGCGACCGTGCTACCCACCGCATAACCATTACGTGCGCGCAGGCGAGCGGCAGCGCGGGCGAGCGGCAGCGCGGGCGAGCGGCAGCGCGGGCGAGCGGCAGCGCGGGCGAGCGGCAGTGTGGGCGAGCCGTAGCGAGCGGCAGCGCGGGGGTACACGTCTATATGGCTACTGCCAAGGTTTCACAGCAGGACGGCGACCATTGCTCTGTATGCGCTGTGGTGTGGACAGCGCTGGTAGGCGTTTACAAGCGTATAGGTGCATGCGGCCGCATGTGTTCACACGCGCATTGCACAACAACTGCAGTTCGTCAAGTGTCGGTGACGTTCCCATGGTGCCTGTGCCAAGACATGTGGACTTTGAGTGCCGAAGGTCCGCTCACAGGTCACGGGACCTACCCACGTGCCATAGGCTGAATGAGATGACTGGCCGAGGCACCAGTCTGTAATCCCCCACTGCACGAACCCGCTAAGTTTTATCTGCCCGGCGCTCCGCTCACTGTTGTGAACGTCGCTCCTCCGACCTCTGTTGCTGCTGGAGATTGACCGCCTCCAAATGCCCAAGATCCTTCAGGAACCTCCTCCACAGAAGTCAATCTTGACACCGCTGGTACCAGTCTAATCAACTCCACATCCTTCCATACCAAATCAGTTCATCTCTTCTCCAGCCCATGCTGCCCCTGTTCAGCCCTCTCAATTCGACCAAATACATGCGCACACACACACACACACGTGCACACACCGATGGTGCAGATGATGCCGGTGTTGCGTGCCGTGATGGGCTCCGAGTCGATGTCGAGGAGGCACATGTGCTCCAGGAAGGTGTCGGCGCGTGACGCCGACAGCTGCTGTGTCTGCACGAAGGCACTTCCAGGGTCGTGGCTCGCCATGGCTGCTCGAAGGATTCTGTGCGATTGCTCAGAGATTCAAACGGCGACTGCTGCAGACGTCTGAAAAACAACCACCGGCTCATTACAATCAACCCCATGCTAAGATCCTACTCCGATGGCTACGCTCGTCCATACAGGGCAGTCTCGCCAAGTCTCAAAACTCGTTTTCAGATGGGTCCCACGAGGGTTTCACCATAGGGGATGATGGTGCTATGCGTTTCCGCACGAGGTCACTCACGAGTAATTCTTAAACGTTGCCAACTTACATCTTGATGCTGGCACAAACGTGGCACTTTCTTTTTCAAATATTTTTAAGGCCCACTGTGGAGAGGATGAAGGGTTTTTATAGGCTCAATGTACCTGCGATTTTAACCAGGGTAGACGACTGCTTTAACAGCGGACATCTCTGCAACGAGCGGCAAATACACTGGCGCTCGGGAAAACATTACACGCACGCGCAAGTCGCCGGTATAAGGCTGGAGCAGGTGGCGCGTGCCTAGTAATTAGTCATAGTGAAGTGGTATACTCGATGTGGTGTGCAGGACACATACAGACGTGGCTGAAACGAACACCCCTGGGTATGGCACACGGTGTCAGGGAAGGGAGGTGGGGTTTGGCATGCTCTGAATAGCGGTCCTTTAGTGGAGTGAGAATTCATTTTCAGCGTAATTAAGTTAGCTGGCAGGCAACCCACTGTGACATTAGAACTTTGGAGGACGAGTCGGGTGACGCACGCCACCTCTTCTCAAATCGGGGCAACGTAATCGGCCTTAGGCTCTTTAGTGACCACAAGCACGCAGGCCCCTAAACCGCGCACCTCCGAACCATCCTCGTCGAGTAATAAGACCATAATTTGTAACTCGCTGCAAAACCGTCACGCCTGCTTATGGACGAGAAATGGAAACGGAGGCATAGTGAGGAAAAAGCGGGGAGGGGGAGTCAACCAGGCGGTCAGCCGGCGACAACCTGCCAGACACTACTTTCTATAGATCACGATGTTATTTGCCAATATATATATATATTTAATTATGGGAAGAAACAGGACAACCCGGAAGAAAACCCATACAGTACAGGGGAGAACAAACTCAACAGAGAAAGGTACCAAAGGCAGAAATATGGCCACCTCGAGCAGCACCTTCTTTGAGGCATAGATATTACCGCTGCGCCACGTCTGTTCAATACGCTCTTGGTGCACGGTACGTTTAAAAGGCCACACCCTGCATAACGGTGTCGGCTACTTCAATTCTATCACCATCGCAGTTATACATCCACTGCTCGCGCACCGCTAATCGATGGGAGAGGCAACTGCTGTGAAACGAGCGACACCGGAAAAACGAGACAGAAAAATCCAAGATCGATTCGAATTTTAAATTAAATCTCAACCTCGGACTGTGATCGATCATCGTATCGCTGGGGCAGAGCGACGGTGGTGATGTTGATGAATAACACAATTCTTAGGGAATAAACACTAACGTCACTAATATTGTTAATACAAAAGTGTTCTTTTAATGGTTTGTCCGAGCCAACTTTAATTCAGGGATATTTACTATATTAAGAATTTATATTTGCGCACAAATTTTTATTTTCATCTACAATGCAGTTTTTGCTGTAACGTGTATTTGATTGTTGTTGCGCCGATTTCTATTTGGTCAGTTTGATGATCGAGGCCACGTTTGCAAATGAGACTCATCTTGGTTAAACAAAAATAAAAGTGAAACGTGACTCAATCACTCAACAATCCATCCACTCGCTCACCCACTAACCCTTGCAAATTAATGTCGCTGATCTCTAGAGTGCTCACCTAGTTATTAAAAAAAAATTACATCATCGACACAAGTACCGTTTTTTGTAAAACCAAAAATACGTTGACCGCACACCTCTAAAAGGAGGACCGCGTGACGCTAAGCGGACTGCAGCAGTGACGCAGCGCCTGAAATTCAAAACGACCTTGGCCATAAGCAGCAGTGTCTGGCATCTGCGTCATTTCTGATGAAATTCCAATTGCGCCGCAGCCATAACCCAACACCTCCGTCCCTTCATACCGACTCAGCGAGCCAACTAATTTCTTGTAATTAAAATATGCCGCGCGGATAATCCCCCTCCGGATGGAACATCTCATTAACAAGGTTGCCCAAGTGAGTTGACTAACACGGAGACGACAAAGATACACTGTCGCGTAAATAAAGAGAATGAACGCTAAAGCGCACGTTCACGTGTAAACAGCCGCAACAGCGCTAACGAGCGGGTCCAGGCAAAGCACATGAGCATCTTACCACAAATTAATCGCTTGAGTTCATAGCGTGCACCACTGGTTAAATCAGAATGTCCTATGTGCCGCCGTGTGGAATTAAAAAAAACAAAGTGAATGTCCTGAGGGGGCGATGGGAGGAGCACAGTGACTCTGCAGTGGTTGGCGCACCGCACTACGAACGCAGAGGGGCAAGTTTGAGTCCCGACCAAGGCTAACTTTAGTAGTCACATCCGACTGGACCTCCCTCCCTCCCTCCCAGAATTCACCATCCCGCACTAACCAATGTGGTAATGTCCGTTTAAAACATGATCCTGCAGTGAGACGGTATCGTGGGGAAGAGCTTTATGTGGCAGAGGATTATAGCACCGTGGAGCCTGGTTGACATTTGGGACTGGAGGTTGCCGTTGAAAACCGGGTGCTGCAGACTTGGGCTGCAAGGCGGTAGGAGATGGCGGTACAGCAAATGTGTAATTGAATCCATCTGCGCGGATCGCTGAGCGTCACCTCCTCATCGGACGTGTGATTAGTTAGCTCCGTATTTTTCCAGTTGCCTCCCGTGCAAAGCCAAACGCCCATTAGCCATAGAACCGGCCAAACAATCCAGTGCAGCGGCACCGTTCCATTAAAGCTTAGGGCTTGGGCGAGGCTTTCCCCAGACAAACGCAACGACCAAACTAAAGCCGCCGCTTCATTAAAATGATAACGTGGGCGGCGCAGTGAATAGCGCTGTGACCTCACAGCCAAAAGGTCGCTACGCCACCTGGGTCCGGTGCCCAGGTCAGGTACGTTTCTGCGTGGTTCTCTCCCCATGTCTTCGTGGTTTGTCGCTGGGTGCTCTGGTTTCCTCCTACCATCCAAATACACGCTGCTGTCTAAATTAATTGGCGTGCTGAATAGTTTGCCCTCAAATAAGTGCCCTGCGATGTATTGGCGTCACATGCTGGGCATAGCCCCGCCTTGCGACATATATCTGCTGCCGGGATAGGCTCCGCCCCCCACCCCCTGCGACCCTGGACAGGATTAAGCGGGTATTGATAATGACTGACTAAACTGATAAAAAAAAAGAATTACAAGTCAGTCACGTGATTCAAGGGCACCGTTGCAGCGCTCTCAAGGACATTACGCTGCTGGCCGCGTCACGATGATGCGCAAGCTGCAAGCTACGAAGCACGCTTCGCGTGTAGGTAAGCCATCGCATTGCGAAGCCACGAGGCATGGCGGGGAGGAAGCTTTGGGAAGCCTTCATCCAGCAGCGGATTGATTTGCTGCGTAAAAGGTAATTTGGTAACGCTGCTGATGGCTCGGGATTTGAGGAATGAATTGTAAGTTTTTGTTTGTAATCCCAAATTACTGCTGCATTGTAGAAGATCAATATTGTTAACAATCGCCTGGGTCACGCGGAAACACACATGCATTTGATCCCTTGAGAATTACCATTAAGATTATCCTCTTTGTTATTAATTCCCACATCTAAATCTTGAAACGAGATTCAAAACGTGCTAAGTTGCCAAAGTTGATACTAAAATCAGGAATATATAAGTTCAAGATAATTGTACATAAATATCCCTTAAAAAAACACAAGTACTTAAACCTCCAGCATAATGACGCTTTAATAAAGAGCTGCAAAATATATTTTTTCATTTTGAATGAAGTACTCGCACTGTATATATATTATTAATGTGCTACTCTTAATTAATCAAGAGTATGATCTAACGACGAGCAAAAGCACAAATAATAGGCAGTGCGTCCACACAGCCTACACTCCCTACAGTCATTCTGCTATTTGGAATTGTCAAGCAGTCCAGTTGCACTTGGCAGAAAGCGCTGTTAATCCACTGCTGGATGAATGCCTCCCCATGCCGTGTCAGTCACGGTGCTGGGTGACCATACTTCATTGCGATGTCGTCAGTTAGGTTTGAGGAGAGCCGTTTGAATAATGAACGAATACGGTGAACCCAGCGTCTCGGCCATTATCTATCCACAGCGGGATGAAGGCCTCGCCACTGCCACATCCATCCATCGCGGTCCCACGATGTCACAATCCATCTCACTGCTGCACTCCAGCCGATAACATTGCCCAAAATATATAACCAAGGTTTATTTTGTGACTCACTCGGATGAAGGCTCAATATTTCACCCAACCCACTTAGTTTAAAAAAAATGTTTGGGTGGCAGAGTCTTGAATATATCTCGGGAACAGACCCCAGTTAGAAACCTGTTAAATAACCCATTACTCATCGGTTAAGATCACCGCGGCAGTAGGTACAGCACTAGAACACACACACGTATTATGACAGAATTAACACCGTATTCACACTCGCGTGAATACTGTTTGGCGTGCACTGCATACGCACCATCATCTGCGTGTGTGCATGTACAATATATATCACGCACATAACTAGAGACGTGCTGTATTTGTACATAATGTTCCAACACAAGTAAACGCATGAACAAAGACGCCCACATAGCCTTAACTCATTGTAAGGTCAAGCGTCGTCAGCGAGCAGCTATTAAGGTCGACATGCCACACAAGGGGGTGGGTTGACCAGCACCACGCCCAGCCGCCTGTTTCCCTACTGGCAATGTTTACACACCACACTGAATAATCGTTTAAGTCTGAGTCTACCTAGGACAGGCCTAGGACCTGTTCAGAAAAATGTTTGGTTTTGGCCATAAGCAGGCATAGAACTCGGGTTGCCGGGTTTGTAGGACGATAACCGACGCACGTGTGCGCAACACACACAGTTATCCAATTATAAATTAGCACCGCGCACACACACACATATCACGGACACTGCAGGCACGAATATACACACGCGTGCACGAATACCCACACGTGTACACTCACCACGACCGTAGAGAAAGCCGGCAGTGACGAACCGACCAACGGATAGGAACAGCTACGAACCCAACTCGATGTGAGCCACAAGGCCGAGAAACGATGACAAACCTTCGACGCGAGGTAGACGGAAGAGAGGGTGTTTGAGGCAGTGGCGCTCGGGCAGCCGTGTCTATCCGGCACGGCGGCGTGACGTCGGGTTAAAGCCGCAGAAAGCCCACTCTCCCAATGTGGGGCGGGGGGGTAACGCAGGAGAGGCGAGGGTGGGTGGGAGGTTGGACCGCAAGGTGGATTGGCGGCCGACTAGTGGTGGGTCGAAGCCTTATCGGTTTAAATAGGTCGGTGGGAGAGCGGTGGGTCGGTGGTAGGGTTGGTTGAGGGCTGTGTTCGGATAGGTGACTGGGTGGCCATGTGGCTGAGTGAGTTAAATACAGGCTCGAATTCAAGATCCTCCTTCTCACCAACAAGGCTCTCACTGGCGCTGCTCTGACATACATCCGCGACCTACTTCAGGCACCCTCCTCAACACAACTTCGATCCTCTAATATGGGCTTGCTACATGAGCCCAGATCGCACCTCCCTTCGATGGGTGCCAGAGCCTTCTCGCGCACTGCTCCCAGACTCTGGAATGCCCTTCCACTGGAGATTCGATCAGCTGAGTCCCTAGCCATCTTCAAATCTCGTCTCAAGACTCACGTGTTCCGTAAGGCTTTAAATTTCTCTGGCTAGAACTGTTTATGCGCCTCGATGTGGTCGTGCCAGGATTATGGCTCTCTGCCGACCTGCACCTGCTCGGGAACACTTATTCCTGCCTTCATTTGTTTAACCTTTTTTTATCTCTTATTTTAGGTCCTTCAATGATTTACAGCCATTATTTGATTTAATTGATCTATTCTGATGTTTTTGGTGTTCACATGCCGTTCTCTCCATAGCTCAGATCGTAACATTTTTGAATTGTTGTTATGCCGTTCATATGTTGTTAGCAAGCCGTTCTCTGCACAGCTCTGTGCAGCGCTTTGTGACCCTCGGGTAAAAAGCGCCCTAGAAGTGCAATTATTATTTTTAGATGATAAGTGTGGGTGGGTTGACAGCCGGGATCGTGGGTGGGTGGCTGTGCAGATGGCTAAGTGGGTGGGTAGTTTGGTGGGTGGCTGTATAGATGGATAGTGGGTGGGTTTATTAGTTAAGCTGAGCATGACAGTGGGTGGGTGATTTCGTTGGTAGTTCTTGGTTTAAAATGGTGGGTGGTGGTATGCAGTGTCCCAAAAGCAATGCAAAAAGGAACCAGGGAAAGTCGTTTCATGACCTCACAAAAAACGCATTTAAACGTCACTTGGTTTTGTGTTAGCGGCGGGTTCTGTGTTTGTTAGCGGCGGGTTCTGTGTTTGTTAGCGGCGGGTGGTTTGCTGGGAGAGGGGAGGCTGGGGTCGGGTAACGTCAGGATAACCGCCAAGCTCGGCGACGTGCTCGGCTGCACGACCGTAGCCTGGGCAACCTGCCCGTCGCCACGGCAACCATCCGGGGAGGCCCTACAGTCCGCAATGCGTCAGCGCCAGCCAATAGGAGGTCGCGAGGGGCGGGCAGAGGATTTTCCTTCGGGCTGACGTCAGCAACGCAAGCCCTGCGTGGAAACGCTTCAAAACGTCATTTCTTAAGCACTCTATAAATAAAGTCCATGTACTGTAATGTAGGCACTCTTGTCACAACGTACGAGCAGATTGCTTGACGTACCCTATTACGATAGTAAAACCGTATGCATATATTGGCACTTTAAAAATATTACCGAAGCACTAGAGGACATTTCCTGCTGAGAGCCTCTTAAGCCGATGCTGGAAATCTCACATTCCTATGGCAGGGGCGAGTCTAACCATCTAAGAATCACTGGTGATTTCCCGACACAATGGTCCCGAATTTAGTTACCACGGAGTGATGATGGACTGAATGACACATGTCTAATATATGGAAATGATATTTCTTATATCTGTTTGTTTAACGGACAATTAGTCGATAAACAAATTGGTTGGTGGTTGTGCTACTGCATTGTTGGCAGTGGTGCACCGGCACACCTGAAAAAAACCCACCTCACAGTCGTCAACAATACACGACCTTAAAAACAGAAAATTATATAACAAGTGCTGATGTAGGTTTTCATGACTCAATGCGTTCCTGAGGATGCCTCCAGCGTGAACGAGAGGAAGGGAATGCTTGACACGGCCATTACGAAACAACAGCTGTGTAGAACAATTCTCCAATGTGTAACGGATGACGTTTCGAGCAACGGCCCTTAATCATGCATGATGTGCAATTAACAGGGACCACTGCTCGAACAATGCCCAGTACAGATGGATGTCAATTTAACAGCACGGTGTTGCCGACAAATGTTGAAATTCGCGAGTATATAAGACACAATTTAAGTATACATAGGACATAACATACGTACACACTTAGACACATATAAAATGGTACACATGCAACGTAAGATAATGGAAATATAATCCGATATTTGCAATGTACCACACACATACATTGCAAACTCTACACGTACACACTGACATGCACGCACGTCTATGTGTACGTAAAACATGCAATCGGTTTTACAGGCTACGCATGCTGATGAGACCCAGAGCAATCGAAACCAGCCCAGGCTTTAAACCAAAAAGCCCTGCTGAAAAACAAATCGAAAACAAATGTGGAGATTGGCTGAACTATTTCATTAAAATATAGCTCTCATTTTTACCATGCCGATTAATGCCAGTGGAAAGCACCGCAATGGGTTTAATTGTGCTGCTCTCTGCCAGTACAGATGTTTGTTATGTCGCAGGAATCCCGCATCCAGAGCTTGCAAGCTCACCGGGTACTTTCTGCTCTAATAATAAACGCCTGTCTGCTGCCCCAGCGCATCGCCACGCAGCAGTGGTGACGGTGACATTGGGCACCGCGCGGGGAGCCAACCACGCATGACTGTGCATGAAGGCAAGTGCTGTGCGCATATCCAGCACTTGGGGAGGCAGGGGGGGGCCTGCTGGGATGCAGCGACCACGAGCCGATGAAGGGGCAGCTGTCTGTCTGCAGTGGAAAGTTTGTTCTCGCCCAGTCACTGTGCACGCCAACGTCAACCTCACAGGATAAACGTACAGGCTCTGCCAGGAATGGCTCGTGCTAACTGCTGGTGAAAGCGAGGGCACTGTTAGCAGCTGTAAGCAGCTCCCTCTCGACGTCTTGCAAGGAGGTGGGAGTACCCGTGCTTTGCCCCACCACGCGTGTGCGAGCTGCCAACCTCTCACAATTGATCGATGTGTACCTGTCAACACGGCTAGGTAGACAGGGACGGGGGTGATTTCAGAGATAAAATAAAAAAAATATACGCCAAGCGCCCGTTGCCCAAAATATAGTTAAAAGTCAGTTTCTGAAAACAGCGTCACCTGAGCACCAGTGTTCGGTAACGGGAAGCTGCGACGATCCCTCCCTGGTCACGTTCTCAACTCGGGACGGAGCGCGCGCTCGACACATCGGGATCGGAGCCGTGGACCTACCCTTGGCCAGAGCAACAAGCTGCGGCATGAGCTGCAGTGCCAGAGTGAAGTCTGCCACACGGAATGTGGCCGGGCTTAGCACGTCAGCTCGTTTCAAAGTTTACTTCGTAATCTCCCTTTTATATTCGCGCACTATTCAGAAAACGCCGAAGATGAGAGGGAAGAAGTTGGTGACAGCGTGGAGGGGAGGGTGATGAGGGGTGAGAGGCAGAAGGGAATGTGGAGGGGAGTAATAATAATATTTGCATTTCTAAAGTGTCCTTCACCAGAGGATCATGCAGTGCTGCACAGAGCTGGAGAGAACGGCATGCCAACAACATCAGAATAGATCAATTTAATAAAATAATGACTATAAATCTATGAAGAACATCAAATAATAAACACATTGCTAAAACAAATAAAGGAGGAACAAGTGTTCCTAAGCAGGCATAGGTCAACAGCGTGCCATCACCAAAGTACACAGAAGTGAGCAGCACCAAGAGTCCTAGCCAGATGACTTGAAGGCCTCATGGAACAAGTGAGTATTGAGATGGGATTTGAAGATCCCAGGGATTCAGCTGATCGAATATCCAATGGCAGTTCCATAATCTGGGAGCAGCGAGCGAGAAAGCTCTGGAACCTACCAAACGGAGGTGCAATCTGGGCACATGTAGTAAACCCGTATTGGAAGATCGAAGTTGTTATGTTGAGGAGGGTGCCTGAAGTAAGTCAGGGATGTATTTCGGAGCCGCACCAGCGAGAGATCTTCTAGGTGAGGAGGGTTCTTAATTCAATCCTGTATTTAAATGGTAGCCAATGGAGCGATGCAGCCACTGGGAATATATAATAGTGGATGGGAGTGTGGGTGAGGACTTTAGCAGCCACATTCTGCACATGTTGGAGACGATTGAAAAGGTAGGTAGTGATGCCAGGACATAGTGCATTGCAATAATCGATTCGTGAAAAGAAAAAGCGGTGGATTAGCTTCTCAACATCTGAGAATGACAGGATGTTGTGCAGTCTGGCTATATTTCTGAGATGGAAATAGACTACTTTTGTCACCTCATCGATGTGTGTTTCAAAGGTGAGTGAGGAATCAAGAATCTCACCAGGACTCTGAAATACCTTAGCAATTTCGATGGTCTGGTCTTCATGCATCAAACTGATGCGTTCAGCCTTGGCCAACGGATGCGGGGTTCCAACAAGAAAATCTTCTGTTGTCATAATTTAGTTTCAAGAAATTTTTACTGATCCAGGCATTCACATTTGACAGTGATAACGACATGCAAAGACCAGACACACTGATGGACAGCCTGCGTAGATATAGATTTGGATGTCACCAGCACAGCAATGGAAGTTTAGATTGAAGCTGCACAGAATATAGCCAAGTGGTTTTATGTAGATGCCAAAAAGAAATCGTTCGAGAACACAAATCTGAGGAACGCCAAATAAAACAGGATAGATCTCCGAGTTACATCCTCGAAGGATGTTGAACTACTTCTAGTCAGAGAGGTAGCAGCTCAGATAGTACAGGGCACAGCCAGAGACCCTTATGTCCTCCAGTAAGTAGGGTGGTCAATGGTATTAGAGGCTACGCTCAGGTCCAGGAGGACTAGAATACTTGACAAGCCTCCATCAACAGCAATAAGCAGGCCATTAACTACTTGAGACCAGAGCAGCTTCAGTACTATGGCCAGATCTGAACTCAGATAGCAAGGGATTAAGGAGATCGTTGTTGAAGACGTTTCCAGAGTTACATGGCTACTGCACGCTCAAGGACCTTAGAAAGGAATGGTAAATTTGAGATGGGCTGATAATCATCAGGGATGTTGCAATTGAGGCTTGGATTTTTTAGCCGAAGGGTGGAGGTTGAAACTGGGTAGAGATGCAGTGGGCTTTGGTTTTGTCTGTGAAAAACTCACTCGACTGATCCGCCTGATCTTTATTAAGAGAGGCGAGGGTGATTGAGTGAAGGAAGGAGCCGATAGATGGTAGAGAAGAGGATATTGGGCTTGTCCCAGGCTACAGCTAGAATGCTGGAAAGGGGGTTGGTACAGCAACATTCAAGTGCCTTCCAGTAGCATTGGAACTGGTCCTTATAAGTTGAGCGTGAATGGTGAGGCCAGATTTTCTCCAAGTCCATTCAGTCCCGTGTATATTCACCTTAAGCTTCCGGAGTTCAATATTATACCGGGGGAATGGTTTTCTGCCAGAGACACAGCATGATTTGCTTGTGGGCAAAACATCCAGTATGCGTGATAGCGCGAGATTAGATGGGAGGAGGTAAGAGAGTGAATGGCGTGGAGCAAGCTAAGAAAGAAGACGGAGGCAGGTGCGAGTGGAGCTTAGAGACCTTGAAATCAATCGGGTATTAAGATCCAAGGAAGCCAGCAGAGGGATCCGAGAATAAGGCTCATGTGGTTACCTTCAGAAACACCAATGAAAACTAACCAAAATTTTAACCATTAATCACAAAGCAGAATACGGGCTAGACGCGACAAATCCTCCGTCACCCGTGACGATTTACACGGGTGAGCACAAACCATCGTGCAGCCGTGACGCGCACTTCAGCAAGTGACGCTTCCCACGTGCCGCTCACTACCGGCTGGTGAGGGTGCATTGTCAAGGTTACCGCGACCTTGTCAACCTCATTACTCGAGCAGAGTTTCTTACGAAATGCTGCAGTTGGCCAATTGTTATCGCACTGGTAAGGGGTTAAGGTTACAGATGTTGCATCTTGACTCGGTCTCCCAGCAGGGTGGGTGAAACAAAGTTTCAAGGTTTCTCCATCCACTGTGGTTAGGTCAAGCCAGTCAGTTACTTTTTACTTAATCTGGAAGCAACCGTTGAGTTGTGTAAATCTTTTTAACAGTTGTCTAGTGTGGAGGGAGGGGTAAGCAATTTTCAACATCGCAGAGCACTGGTGGGAGGAGACCGGAGTACCCAGTGTTAATACACATGGACATGGGGAGAGAACATGCAAACTCCACACAGAAAAGTACCCGAGCCAAGAATCGAACCCGGCACTTCTTGCTGTGAGGTGGCAGTACATCTCACTACGGCTGGGTTGATCGCCTCGTCATGGGTGGTGGACTGTAAGTGTAAGCATTCCCAACCTCTTCTGAGATACTTGTATTGGCGTGGAAGAGTAGGCCAAATACCCTCCCATAGGGGGGCTCTACAGCTTCCCTCTGGTGGAAGCCCTTCAACCAGCAGTGGCGTGAATGGGGAATCTCTGGGGAGCACTTTTAATTTTTTTCTTGAGTTGCGTAAATGACAATGTAAATTTCAAGCGGGTTGTCGGTTTTGTAATAGCAGCGACAAGTGACGGAAGGGACTACGAATTGTGGTTATGTCAACAGGACTGGCTACCAAGAAACGCTCGACTTATAACAATTATTTTAAAAGTATTATTACAATTGATAACGCGCCGCGCATATTCTTTCATTGTCAAATGTAATTGTTCGAAGAGAACAATGCAGAAGCGCAAGGAAACCAGCCAGTTGCGGAAGGGAGAAGAAGGGAGCCACGCAGTCAGCCAGTGCAAATAATTGTCAGACACTGCGACCTACATATTATGTTGCGGACCAATTCACTAGAGGTTTTTTTGCTGTGGGAAAAAACCCGGAGGAAACCCAGAGAACAGGACGAGAACACACAAACGTCACAACAAGACACCGAAGGCAGAAATCGAACTACCTCGGGCAGAACTTCCTTCCTGTGAGGTAGAGATGTTATCGCTGCAGCACCCTGCCGCCAAACACAAGCTTCATCTGATTTGCGGAGGCCCTCCGCGCAGCGATAAACCAAGCGAGCAGCTGCAGGGCTACATCTCAACAAAATAAAATCACAGGATTTCACCTTTACGTGACCGTCCGCAGAGCTGTGGTTTATTTTTAAAAACGCTAATGCGCATCCATCCGTTACGCTCCACGGCTTACCCACGCTCACAACTTTTCGCGCGCACACACACACACACTTTAACGCACTCAGCTCGCGGCTTACGCACGGTGCGGACAGTCAGATCCATTATAACCCGCATTGCATTCTGAAATATTTTCAGGGTCACTGGTAGATTACATCCGATCTTCTCATCCCATCAGTGGGCTGCGAGCACCACCTAGACCATAGCCAAGTGGACCAAGATGTGTAAAATGTTGAGAATCCCTGGACTAGATTAAGTGGCTAATGGCACAGAGGCATACTGGATGTGGTGTACAGGATGAAAATAATGTCTGTGTTGATGGTCGACTGGATTGTGTGGCACGTGACTCTTCACCACACGTGCACACAAGGACGATTATACTTTATGCAGTGACAAAATATTGTCTGGGTCTCCAATACAGACCCGGTTGAAATTAATCCGCGATTATGAGGATTTGCCGTGTGACAAATGAGGCTACAGGGCTTACGCGGCGTGATGCGGAGTGGCAGCCGCTCCGAGCACCGGGATCGTGAGCCACTCAACCGTTACCCAACGCAAAACAGTAAATTCGCTTTCATGTTTAAAAATTGCTGTGAGGCAAGAAGGTCCCGGGTTCGAGTCTCTCGGCTCGGGTGCCTTTCTGTGTGGAGTTTGCATGCTCTCCCCGTGTCCGCGTGGGTTTTCGCCGGGTACTCCGGTTTCCTCCCACAGTCCAAAAGCATGCTCCTGGATAGGTTGATTGGCTCGCAGACTAAAATTGTCCCGCAATGCCCGGCGATGGACCGGCGTCCCGTCGTCGGGTGTATTCCTGCCTTACGCCCTATGTTTCCGGGATAGGCTCCGGCTTCACCGTGACCCTATATAGGATTAAGCGGTTTCAGATAATGAGATGAGATGTTTAAAAATTAAAACGCGATTTTGTTCCATCCCACTGAGCGGCGGTGTCACGAGACAAACACATCAGAACGTTTGCGGAAGCAGCGCGCTCCCACATCTTATGTGAATCGGCTGTGGAAGTCAACATTGCCGTGGATAGGTTTAATAAGCACTAACACACCCATGTCCTTCAGACGCATCCCAAAACGTCATACATAACACCCACGAACTGCAAGATAACAACCAAAAACACGGACTGGCAGGGGCGAAGTTATTTTGGGGGCACAGGCAAAATGTAATGAGGGACCCTCCTCTGACAAAGACTAAAGCAGCGACACAAATGTCGCTCGGCCAAACGGCTTACAATCGCTTGGGTTGCCCCATGGTTATGATCGTTCGTGCATATCAGAGACCCACCAGCACATGGGATTCTCACACCATCACCACACTTGATGCAGGTATCGTGATATGAACTATCAATTCCGGTGAACTTAAGTTGTTGAGTTCATGAAAACATGCACTCTACAACCTGTTAAATAAACGAAGGGGTTTCATGGCGGGCAGCAGTCTAAACATTGAGCGGATGGGTTGCCATCACAACGCCCAGCCACCTGTGTACCTGTCAATGATGTTTGCACACTGCACCGGTAAGGTTTCTTTGCACAGTCCAAAGACACGTTGTCTAGATTAAATATCTTGCTGACTAAAATCGCCCCCCCCCCCCTAGTGTTCTGAAATCTTGTAACCTGCTTACCCCTCCCTGCTGTACAGCTGTTAAAAAGAACTGCATAGCTCAACGGTTCCTTTTAGCTTTAATAAATACTGAGCAGTGGTGATGTTTACAAATTGCGCCTGACACTCGTTTAAGACCAAGTTGACCTTGCAGCGACCCAGAACCAGCTCAGATAATCCGCTCTGGTGTGTTGGCTGAGACGGAATCGGAGTGGAGTCTCTGGGTTCATAGAGCAGCACGTTTACCACTGCGCCACTACTCGCCACACGACGGACTATCAACAACCGCCATTCGCCACTAAGTGGCGGTCACGTCACACGTCTGTGCCAGGCCATATGCATCTTCAGGTCACGTGAAGTGTCGAAGGCTCGCCGACAAAAGGTCACGGGACAGACCCAGGTGTTATGGGTTGCCTTGAGATGATTGGCGGATGCACCACCTGTCCTCTCTACCGTATCAACTCGCTGAGTTTAACCCGCTCGGCGTTCCGCTCGTTGTTGTGAGCGTCGTTCCTCTGCTATCTATTATTGCTCGAGGGCGACTGCCTCGGGGCTGTTGGAGGCAGTCGCCCATTCCGCGCCCGCTCAGCCCCCTCTATCCGCAAAAACAGCAACTGCTAAGGCATGCGGTGGCTGGGCATGCGGGCTACATGACCCAGCCCCCACAGCCTCGCCCATCGGAGCTCACCGATGGGACTTTGTTCAGATCTTTATAAAATTACAATCGCACACAGACACACGAGCACCGACAAAAGCCACACTCAGCCACAGCGGCACCCGCGCCTCCCCCGCCACCCCGCGCCCTCGAGCAGAGCGAGCACGCGACGTCAACGCGGCAGGTTGCAACGGCAACAGCGGCAGGCACGCGGCGATTGGCTGCGGCGCCCTGCAGCACCCGCGGCGCGAGCCAATCGGCTGCGAGCTTCCGCGGTGCGGGGCGGTCCCCGGGGCGGCCTCCTCCGGCCTCGCCGCCGCTCGGCGCCTTTGTCAATGAGCTTGCTTTGAATAAAAAAAACCTTAACTTGCTCTGGGATCGTGGTAATAGCAGTATTGTTATTCACAATCGCACACATGGCAATTAACGAGATACTGAAGTGTGGCGAGGAAACCGCAAAGCGGGAGGGGGGGGTCAGCCAGATGGCTAGCCGGCGCCAACCCGCCAGACACTCGCTTCCTATTCATTGTTATGGTGGAATTAAGTTGATGCTATTTCGTCGTGGGAACCGGAGAACGCGGAGGAAACGCATGCAGAACGAGGAGGGAAAACACACAAACTCCACACAGGAGCACGAGGTAGGACTCGAGCCGCCCCGGGCAGCAGCAGCAGGTCTTCCTCTCCGTGAGGCGCGAATGTCTCCCCGGCACAGCGTCCCGGTACGCGGCGGCTGTGTCCGCAACAGTTCCGCGCAGGTGACGAAGCACCGGCCTTGGGGAGACCGGCCCTGGTGTGTGTGGGACCGTTATCCCCGCTGACCTCACCAATCCAGGAGTGACGAGTTCAATTCAATCGCCCTGAGCGGCAGTTTAAATAATTGAAGAGTTTGAAGGAATGACACCACCGTGACCTTGAACTCAAACTGAGTAGTATCCCTTCACACCACCGAGAGCTAAACACTGTACCATTTATATGTTTATCTTAGTATTATGGTGCTTTGTACATACTTTGCATGATAAAAAAAATACATTTTGTGTTGTAGAGGACTAGAAATATCATTCAGTCTATAACATAAATGCAGTTTGTAATAAAAATCCATCGCCATTTTCTTGTCTCGTTGTACAGCGCTTTGTGACCCTCGGGTGAAAGGCGATATAAAAATGCAATTATTATTATTACCTCCTCCACACTCCGTAATCCAAACACCATGTAAGTCTTGGGGTGGTTGTTTCAGTCGACTTCACAACGCAGGCAACTGCGGCTTTGTGATTCGACCGGAGGAGGGAACTGGTTCGGAGATCTCCTCGCTTCATATTGCAGTATGGGAAACCCTGGGTCACAACGCCGGTTTGGAAAACAATACACGCGGATTAAAATTCACTTGGGGTTTGATTTTCGCCAGTTACATAAGACCTTTCCCACATAAGGTTACGAAAATCATGTCGACGATTGGAGAAGCGACCGCTTTTCTTAGCCACTCTCAGGCCAGTGTCGCCTTAACGCATGGACACGCTGGGCAGTTGCCCGGGGGCTCCACGGGAATAGGGGGGGGGGGGCTCCATACTAATCTATGTATGTTGTGACTTGCTGTCAATAATTATAGAAATACGATATGTAGGGGCCCCAGTGCACTACTTTGCCCGGGGGCCTATAATGCTGTTAAAGACGGCCCTGCCTCAGGCGAGGGCTTGTGTGGAACCAAGTCAAACTGTTCACGATGTTGATGGACTTGGGGCCACATCATCAATCACGCTCGGGCGCCCCGTACCCACACACGAACCTGACCTTGGACTCTTAGATTTCACATCCCCCGGGGGCTCCAATTGGCTTTTAGTAGCGCACACGGCAAAGGGGCCAACGAGCAAGTGACATTACACACAATTTACGAGCGTCATCGGC
Source organism: Mordacia mordax (assembly GCA_036362905.1). NCBI lineage: Eukaryota > Metazoa > Chordata > Hyperoartia > Petromyzontiformes > Petromyzontidae > Mordacia > Mordacia mordax. Next base: position 12,701,415 of record JAZEWT010000014.1, read on the forward strand.
TAATTGCTCGCACGTTAACGATCGGCGCAGCCAGACTCCGCAAACTACAGCAGTTAAACGGACAAATCGAATGCTTCCTCCCTGTAACCGCCAACCCAGCATTGTATAATGAAGAGAATTAATAATGCGTGGCACGTTCAACCTCGAAGGGAGTCATCATGCAGTCACCAGGCGCAAACTCACCAGACACTGCATCCGATATGTATTGTTATCAGCTATTAATATTTGTGGGAGAAAACCAGAGAACCCCGGAGGAAACCCCCGCAGAACAGGAGAAGAAACACGCTCCACGCAGAAAGGCGTCCGAGGTAGGAGTTGAACCGCCTCGGGCAGTTCTTTGTAAGGTGCAGATGTTACCGCTGCTTAAACACCCGTCACCCCATACCCATGTATGGTTCTTTTGTCAACCTGCTGCGGACAAGGCCTCTGCAGGGCCATATCGTTCACGGCTCCTTTTTTTTGCCATATTTCACCAGGCCAGTCAGTGTGAGTTGTTGAAAGTGGGGGGGGGGGGAACCCATCGCTCATTGTGACATTCTGCCTACGTTAATCATCCTAAATTTCCCACAATACTCGGAGATGTAACTTGCTTAGACCTCCCTCCTGGACAACTGCTAAAAAGAGCTACACCGCTCAAAAGTTCCTTCCAGCTCAAACTGACGGACCTTGGAGATCACTCACCACTGAGAGCACGCGTGATTGTTCAACTAATGAATTGGTGTCAGTCCTGTTTCACAAGTGGTGGACAAGCACAAGCAGGGCGGCGCAGCGGTAACATCCACGCCACCTCGTTGACAAGATTCTGCCCGGGGCGATTCGATTCCCTCCTCGGGCACTTTTCTGTCTGGAGTTTACGTGTTCTCTCCCCCTATTCCGCGTGGATGTCCTCCAGGTTTTACAGCTTCCTAACACACAATACTTAATTAATTGGCATTTATCATAAAATAAAGGATCCAGTATCTGACAAATATTTGTGCCGGCTAAACCTATATCTGTCTTCCTCGCCTCTCTACGGTTTCCTTGCTCATCTGTATCCAGTCTTCCCCATGAGCTTGCGTGAAGTATGCGTAGTGTATTACAAGTTGTGATATTATTAATACTATCTCACATGTCAATATTGTTGTGACCTTAAAAAGGACACATATATTATAGGTGACATTGCCTTTATGGGCTCGCTCTCTGTAAACGCCACCTATTACATAGATTTCCTTTTAAGGCTCCAGTGTTATTGGCAAACAGTTTTCTTAGCGGTTAAGGTCAGAGCAGCCTCACGAAACTGCTATTTTATGCCCTTCTATAATTTATTGATATCTGACTTTCAGTTGAACTGCCCTGATGTTGTTGACATGCCGTTCTCTCCGCAGCTCGGATTTGTAAAAAAACACTCCAAGAAAACGTTATTGCTGTTTTGCCGTTCTTATCTCGTTGATGCCTATTTCTCTCTCCAGCTCCCTCCGGAGATAAGCACTCGATAAATGCAATTATTATAACGCTATGGGTACTTTTTTGCCAGTATACATATATAAGATTACAACAGGTTTTACCGTATCTGGCGATTATGCAGGTGTTAAGATCTTAAGTACCCATAGCGTTAACAGCTCCACCTAAGCTGTAAAGCATTGATACCGCGTTGTCCTGAGCTGACTGCCTTTTGGCAACGGCTGACACCGGCAAATAGGCTCAAAAGGAAGCCACTGCCTGGTGAAGGTCGGGCAGTTGAAGAACAATGCATAGGTTATCAAAGCTACCTGTTTGCATACTTTGCCACTAGTACGTGTGGCTTTTGCAAACTGGACGCATTGTAAAATGTGTCTATTTTGGTGTTTGGGATCTTAGCACCTGCATAATCGCCAGATACGGTAAAACCTATTGTAAGCAATTATTATAACATGATAAATGTTACATTAAACCATTCCCCCAATATATGTATTATAAACTGATAATTTTGCATTTTAAATTTAGTTAAAAGTCAGATCATATTTTACATGCTGTTCTGCAACGACGTGTATATTTTTTAAAACCCAAAGAAAAAAAATTATTGTTGCTGATTTTCCATTCTAATGTTATTATTTACGTGTCGTTCTCCCGCAACTGTACAGCACTTTATAACCTTCGGGTGAAAAGCGCTCGATAAATGCAATTATAATTATTTCTTCAGAGGACCCTTTAGACGAGTCTTCTCCCCCCTCGGTGACTACCTTTTCGCGCACTCCGCTAGGGAGGTGCCAGTTGCTGGACAATCGAAACAAAATCACATTTTCGTAATCTGCGCTCTAAGGCCACCAATGAAACGTAAACTTTAATACTGCGGCTTGTGTGGTCATTGATGGCTTGGGTCACCGACTGGCAGCAAAGTCAAACAGCATTTATTTCAACTTGCATGCTTAGGGAGCTCAGCTTCGCACCTCAGAATTTACTACTCGTTTCAACGAGTTGTGGAATTACTGCGAGCGTTATAAATTATAATTATCATTATATTACACACAAGAACATGGTTTGAAGAAGGGCGGCTAAAATCTGAAATCAATCCTCGGAGATTAGCGGTGCCAATCCAGCATCTGTGGCCTGGCTTTATTTCGCCCCCCCCCCCGTCCAGTCACTGTACCACTTCATTTCTGATGGTTGCTTCGAAAAGCATCCTCAGGCGCCTCAGGTACCTGAGGATGCCTCTAACGTGTGAGGCGAAACGTCGAGAGGAGAGAGAGCCATCGACGCGGGTGTCCCGAGAGAGCAACTTTTCAAAGCAATCATGCATCGAGCCGTGAAAACCTACATAATTACACTTCATTTCTGTTGTATATGCACGTTTACGTTTTCAAACTCGACACAGCTCATATAATAACGTCCTCATGTCAGCACATAAAGGTTAAAGCTAACTATGGCAGAAAAAACATCATGTGTGCATGCAATTATTTACCCATAAGAAGCCACATTGAGTCACGATGCTATTTTTCAGGTGGGTCCTGCTTCACTAAGACGTTTGGCCAATTCCTCCAATTCATTGGAGTCTAGCTTCACGTGGGAAGAAATCGGACTGCCTACAGAATAAGAGAATATAGTGATACAATTTATAATGTGTGCAAATTCCACATCTGGTCATGGAAGGGACAAGATACAGCAGAAACGAGGCGAGTCACCCACCTAGCCAATCAGCGCCAACCCACCAAACTGCTCCCAATATATTACGGTGGCATCGGCCAATTAATTAATGGATTTTTTGTCGTGGAAGGAAACCGGATAACCTGGTGGAAATCCACACGAAACAGGGAGAAGACACAAACTCCACAATGAAAAGGCACCAGAGGTGAGAATAGAACCACCCTTGGGCAAGACTTTCTGTGAGAGGTGCCACCCTGCCACCTACCAACATGCGAGGGGGTTCCACACGTTGCCATATTCCAGCCACACCTCAGTCCCACACGTGGTGGCCACCTAGGCCCTGGCAGGGTTCCACTCAGCTTAACCTCTAACGTTTAATTCTTTAACACAGTTGATGACCACAAACAAGTAACAGCTGTAAGACTTAATGTATCGAACGGGGCAATATTACAATAACTAGGGACTATATGATGGGAAGGAACTTCAAAGTGCGGCAGTGAGAGGGAAGAAGCGGGGGAAATGATGTGACGCGCAGCGCGGTGCTGATTGAGCACGGTGTGGACGAGACAATCCAGATTGGGCGTTATCCCCCAAGAACCGCTCAGCCACTTTTTCACAAACATTCTTTTGTGGCACAAGTCCAGGCAATCCCCCAAGAACCGCTCAGCCACTTTTTCACAAACATTCCTTTGTGGCACAAGTCCAGGCACAGCGACAACGCATAACCACGAGGTTTTTTTCTCGGGATCGAGACAAAACCGTTCAGCAGACGGCGACACCGCCCGTTCCCTTTCCACGACGACCTGGTAGACGGACGGTCACAGCGCACTTAGACGCTCGGTCTATCCATACCCGTCAGCCACACCAGCAGCCCATCACTGCATCTCCCGCGTTTAGATTTTTTATTTCCCCAACCACTTTCCACGTGACACATCTGTCAGTGTTCTGGCTCTTGGTGGACATGCCGCACTCTCCTACCTAAGCGTTCATATTTTCCAGTGCAGTCACTTTCCATGCACGGAATTTCAAAGCTCCTAAGCATCTGCCTAAAAGCGCTAACAACACTCTTGCCAAATACTGCTTGCGTAAACATCACTGACCTACTGCAGGACTGGTAATCGTGACCGGAAAATTGTGGGCAAACCAAATGTTGGCAAGATATGACTCAGCAGTTGAGCAGCAGCAGATAGTTGGTTTTTTATCTCACAAGCGTATGAGACGTGCCAGATATCGCCGTGTGGCAGTTTTGTCTAAATGGGTGCTGTAAGTTCAAGCGAGTTTATGGAAATTGATATTACATCTTGACCTCCCAACTTATATATAGTACACACATCCCTTGTTTAGTCCTATAAACTAGTAGGACAAGTGCTGTTAGTGAGCACCTGTTAAGACTAGGACAGCTGGCGCACGATGGCTGGTGTGATTGAGCAGCACTATGCCCACCCACCTGTCTTCTCCACATAGAAACGCAAGGGTTAACGGGTGTCACAATAGATCAATAAATTAATTGGTAATCCATTTTTAAGTGTACAAAAAATGTAATTTTTCGCACGTGTAATACGTTGGTTAACTTGTACAA
>JAZEWT010000014.1:12706543-12720496 GCA_036362905.1 Mordacia mordax
CTTGCCATAGTTTTTTTATTTAAAAAATCCACTTTCAATCTTGTTGACCTAAACGATTAGAAGTTTTTGCGCGAACACAAACAAGTTTGTGTAAAAACTAATTTGGAAAATGAACAAGACTAATAAAATTACGCACTCTGTTCATTGCTTTTGCTTGAATGTATTTAGAAGACAGCAAATGTATGATATCAATAGTGATGTGTGAGCTTACTATGCAGTAGTTTCATAGTTCCTGCATTTTGCTTCTCACAACCGCCGAAGATTCATCAACAAGCTGGCAACAGCCATACGGCGCGACGGTGCTATCAACAATTACCCAGGCTCTAGTCTGTAATATAGGACGTTTTTGAGACAATTATTTAAGGGCAGCAGCGTGGCGCAGTGGGTAGCGCTGTTGCCTCACAGCAAGAAGTTCCCGGGTTCGAATCTCAGCTCGGGTGCCTTTCTGAGTGGAGTTTGCATGGTTTCCCCGTGTCCCCATGAGTTTTTGCCGGGCACTCCGGTTTCCTCCCACATACCAAAAAAACATGCTGCTGCATAGGTTAATTGGCTTGCAGACTAACTTGCCCTCAGTGCCCGGTGATGGCCTTGCGCCCTGTGTCTGCCAGGAAAGGATCTGGCTCATCGCGACCCTGTACAGGAGTAAGCGGTTCTGACAATGAGATTTAACATTTACACTTGAGGAGATCTACACGTGCGAGGAGACAACACTACATACTGATGAGACTGATAAGTCCGCATTTTTTTTATATATGTCGTGTGCATTCGGCGAGCCAGGGTTTGGCTAAACGCCCATATATAAGATATGTTTTTATTCAAGCCACACAAATTCAATACCATAATATGCCGTGAAAATGTACTGTAATAACGAGTCTAGACAACCCGTACAGCTCCCACAAGTACGCCATATCACGCTGGCCCAGCCATTGCTCAGCCTGGGTTAGATTTAGTTTAGCGCTTGCATCTGCACCGCATTATCTAATTTCCCTTTTCGCCTGTTCCCAAATTAAATGGACTTGTCAACACGAACAATAAATACACGCGTTGAAATTAAATACATCCCTCGTTTTCAAATGTGATATACGACGCGTGAGAGATTAATGCCTGGAGTTGTACTGGGAGAACGAGAGACACGTGGCTCAGAACAAATGTGAATCGGAGAGGTCCTATCCACCACTGCTGCGAGACTGTCAGGTATAAAAACAAACAATAACTTAATAGTGTGTGCTGCGACAGGGATACATGCTGGGAATTACTCAGAGAGAGCGAGAGAGAAATAGGAATACATAACAATAAACATTTGCAGGTTCACGACATTATTCCATCAGTTCATTAAAAAATACCGAACAGCAATTGGGCTATGGCAGGGTACGTTGCTCGAAGAGTTGATGGCGAATGTACGAGGAGGTGATGGAATAACAGTCAAAGGAGAGATCAGGCCAAAGTCCTGCTTTGAAAGCAACCAGTTTATAGCCCGTTTAATATTCATGCATTAAAATACTAGGTGTTGTAGGCTTGGGTTTCCTCCCACACACAGCTAAACTCTCGTTAACCGCGGAATTCACGAACAAACGTCACCAATGTAGCAGCCCATTCCTATAAAAAGGTATCCTGAGAATTAGATACGTTTCCTTGACATAAGAGCACAATACTCTATCAGGTTACCAACACACAAGCTGCCCGATCAGCGCATTGCCAAAGGCTTTTGCCCGTCAAATATTCCACCACGGATATCGCAAAGGCTCTATCACGAAAGCAACACCACTGTTGGGTTCATAACAATGGAACAACGTTCAAGACCAAGCCAACATTTCAGGAACATCCTCCTGAAAATTAGCCTCGAGGGATCGGCAAATGTAATAAAAAATTAAGGTACAATAATTGCACTTCTAGAGCGAGTTTCACCCGAGGGCCACAAAGCGCTGCACAGAGCTATGGAGAGAACGACATGTCAACAACAACATCAGAGTAGATCATCAATAAAACATCTAGACACTGGCACATTGTGCACTGTACAAACATTCACGGGGGGGGGGGGTCACCTTCATTCTGCTTAGGAAAGGGGAAAACAATCACGGGGAGCAGCCTCTAATCTACCTCGAGTACCCCCTCCTCCTTCCTGGCAGCCTACAACCGCTTATCTCTTGGTGTGTACACCACCACCTGACGTGTCTGCAAAGCTCAAACGACGCCTGCCCAACCGCCACCGACATGGGCACGGTTACGCGGAAGCGGCGATGAGTTTGGGGAACCACACGGAATTATTTTTGGTGGATTTACTGCAGGCGCAAGATGGGCACTAAGGAGAAGGGAGAGGCTGGGACTCGCACAGCAGTCCGTTCAGAGCAGAAGCGACGCTGGAATAAACTGCTGAGCAACAACAGTTGTCCGGTGGGGAGTGGTAAACAAGTAAGAACATCTAAGGAGACCGAGGGCTATTTAGTCATCAGAACAATTAACCTCGGCGGCATGTCTTTTGGTTATCACGCCCGCAGAATGTATCAGGGCGGCCGCTGGCCTGTCACTGCCGCACAATGTACAGAGAAGTCGCGACAACGCGACGCGCTGGCGTCGCGGCGAACAGTGCTGTCGCTTCGCAGCAGGAAGTCCCGGGTTCGAGTCTCAACTCGGGTATCGCCTGTGTGGAGTTTACGCTACGTTCTCTCCCCGTGTCCACAGTCCAAGGACACGCGGCTACCTAGGTTAATTGTCCTGAATAAATTAGCCCCAGTGCCCTGAGATGTCGTAACTTGCTTACCCCCTCCCCGCTGGATAACTGATAAAGAACTACACAGAACAATTTAACGGTTCCTTCCATCATCATTATTAATATCCGCTTAATCTTGTACAGGGTAGCGGGGTGGGGGCGGAACCTATCCTATCCCAGCGGACACAGGCACAATGCGGGGCTATACCCAGGATATGACGCCAGTACATCGCAGTGCAATTTACTCAGCAGGCCAATTAAACTAGGCTGCGTATCTTTGGACAATGGGAGGAAAACAGCGTACCTAGTAAAAACCCACCCGGACAAGGGGAGAGAGAGAGAACATGCAAACTCTACACAAGAAGGCAGTCGAGCCGGTAATCGAAACCGATGGCTCCTTCCAGCTTAAATCAAAGCTTCCCCCCCCCCTCCAGCAAAATGAATCGGTGCCATTCCTCGCCAGGTATTGTTGAAGACTTCTGGCATGGAGGACCACGTCTCGTTAATAAAGTTCTTATTAACATCCTTCACTCACTATCCATACAGACACTTGGTCCACATGCATAAATGTATGTGCGGCTGCACATGAGCTTGGCATGGAATAAAATGTGTCGCGCGGAGAAGGGCGTTTGGCTGCTGGACACGAGAATGGGTCCACGACTGCACCACGGGCTGCACAACGCACAATGCATGTGCAGCACGCGGCCGAGATACATGCTCAGTTATTCTATATTACACGAGTCACGTGCGTTATAAATACACCATGCAATATGTATTGTACATGTACAACGCGCATTGTACATGCATAACGTTCATACACATACAGCGCACATACGTGCACGGCGCACATGCACAACATACATGCACAACGCACATCTGACGTGCACAACGCACGTTGCACGACGCACGTTGCACGTGTACTCGACGCGCAGGTCACGTACGCATTGTGTACGCGCACCACGCACACACGCCCTGTAGACGTAAGAGCGAGGCGTGCAGCTACGCCGCAGCGCCACTAGCACACGGTGCGCGTACACGGCCTTACAATGTCCAAACAGCGCTAATAATAATGAAGTGTACAATGAAGTGTACAATGAAGAGGTGTTGCCCGTTAACACGAGCAGGCAAGCTCACTTACCGCCCCAACGCGCTGCGAGATGGCCCAGTATCCCTCCGCGCCTTTATAAGGGTAAAGTGCCCGGTTACGTCACCGCCCAGGAATCCACGACACCAAGTGCAATGAAATAATTAAATAACGCGCCATGCGATTACACTCTTGCGCGCTTGGCAATGGTTTTGTAGGAAACTCTTACGAAAGCCCAACGCTTGCCATTGATTCGTGCGGAGCACAATTTAAATTATAGCACAGTGCTGTCATTTAAGGTGGGGCACTATTTTGCAGTTTACTGCGTTATATAGGTGGGGTGATGCGGCGGGTATATAAAAGGATGTACGCCTCCGCCGGGGTCTCGCCCATGAAATACGTCGAGTGAACGTCACGTGTGAAGTTTGCTCTGGGGCCATGTGTTGCGGATGCTCCGTCAACTCTTAAAGCTACAAGTTCCCGTAACAGTCGAATAAATAAAAATAGTTCGGTATGACATATTTATCGCCATTCACCTATTCCATTACTGTTAATGTTAGCCACACAAATTGACCCCATTAATGTGGAAGTTGGGTCTCCGCTGAAGCCATTCCTTAGACCAACGTTAGTCCAACATTTGTATTGGGTATACCCCACTGTGGAATGTGGACTCCACGTACTGTATAGAACTATAGATGGTTTGCACACGTAATCATTAGTGACTACACCAATACCTCCAAGACGCGTGGTGGGAGGCCTTCATCCAGCAGTGGATGGACATAAACGGCTGGGCGTTATAAGACAGGTGTTCTCAACCTTCACCTTCAGGTCTACTTGGGTATGACCTTAACAGACCACTAGGTGGCGCTTGCAGCCCACTGATGGGTCACGACCCATCGGTTGAGAATGCCATTGTTAAGAGATGTTTCGCACGCATTACAACACGTGCTGGTGGATTTTACCCTTTCGTAGAATTCATGACTATGACCACGCGGTTGCACCGGTAAAGTTTTAACCACAGGCAGTTGATGGTGACTCACGTTGTCGGGAAACAGGATACGGGACGCGTGGGTTTCGCCTGCACTCTCGCTGGCGTCTGTTACATTTTAAACACGATCCGAAATGTCTTCTGTAAACCTGGCTTCAAACCGAGCATTCACAGTTTGCAGGATTGGTGTTCACGTCACTTGATCCGACAAAGCCGCTCAATAAAAATACTTGGAATAATCTCATTGTACGAATTCATACCCCACCTCCCCTGACTATGAATTTCAACGATTCATTCATTCTTCTGATGACTCATTCATTTCCTCGTTCCTACTGTTGGCAAGAGACCACCAGATTGGCTGGCGTGACACCCCGTTTGCCTGGCTTGGCACCATAATGCCACCTCTCAGCTAGATGCCAGAGTGACATGCTGGACGGAATATCACGACACGCACGTGCAGTGGCATAATCTTACGTATACCTTACGTGTGCAGAGTTACAGAACATGTATACATATCGACTGAGCCACAATTCTTCCCATTATTTTACAAACAAACAAAACCCTCAAAACATCTCCCCATTACATTCATTCATTATCATTTCCTGGGCGGCACGGTGGCCCAGTGGGTAGCGCTGTCGCCTCAGAGCATTTCGGCTCGGGTGCCTTTCTGTGTGGAGTTTGCATGTTCCCCCCGTGTCCGCGTGGGTTTTCGCCGGGCACTTTGGTTTCCTCCCAAAGTCCAAAAAACATGCTGCTGCATAGGTTAATTGGCTTGCAGACTAAATTGCCCGCAGTGCCCGGTGATGGACTGGCGTCCCATCGTGGCTATATCCCTGCCTGCGCACTGTGTCTGCCGAGATAGGCTCCGGCTCACCGCGACCCTGTACAGGATTAAACGGTTTCTGAAAATGAGATGAGATTATCAATTCCTGCTTAATCCTGTGCAGGGTTGCGGGCGGGGGCGCCTAACCCGGCTGACAGAGGACACAAGGTGGCGGGATACCCAGGATGTGACGCCAGTATGTCGCAAGGCACACTTTTAGGGCAATTTACTCAGCAGGCCAATTAACCTCGCCAGTAACGTGTTTTTGGACGGGGGAGAAAACCGGGGTATTGGGCGAAAACCCACCCGGGCACGTCGGGTAGCACTGAGGCGACGACGCTACCCATTACGCCACCGTACCGCCCATAGCACATTGGCCATAAGAAGTAAAATATATTAGTAGAGAATTGCTTTTCAACATTTTTATATCGGGAAAGCCGTGTCGAGCGCGCTCTCTCTCCTCCGCGACGTTTCACCTTCCACGTGAGAGACATCAGGCGATCTGATGATGCCTTGACGCACTCGACACGGATATCTCGAAAGAACAGCTTTGGAGAGCCGTGGCAAATCCACCTCAGTACAATATTATGAACAACAATTCGTGCAGTGGACGTTCACGGCACATGGCCACTCTATTTGATATAAAGAGGGGCTTACTGCCGAAAACGTCACATAATTTATTGACTGTCTTTTAACGACAGATGTATTGACAACATGATTTGCGTTTATTTAATTAAATTTGTGCAATGCTGTGTGTAAATGTTTATTTTTATTTTGTTCGATTAATTTGTTACTTCAATAACTTTCTGTTATTATTTTTTGCAACTCGCATGTTTATTGTGTCACGGGAATCTCGTAAATAGCTTGCAAGCTCACTGGGTATTTTTTTCTGCTGTAATAATAAACATCTATCTATCTGTTATTGGTACTATACCGAAAATGCAGTACACTATGACCAAAATGTTTAATTGTTATATGTAAATCATCCAGATAAGTAGTAATTATGGGAACAAAAATGTCTCATATGTATAGCCTAATCACTGGTTGACTCATCGGAAAATATTTAGAGGAACAAAAAAATAGTAGGGCGGCACGGTGGCCCAGTGGTTAGCGCTGTCGCCTCACAGCAAGAAGGTCCCGGGTTCGAATCTCTCGGCTCGGGTGCCTTTCTGTGTGGAGTTTGCATGCTCTCCCCGTGTCCGCGTGGGTTTTCGCCGGGTACTCCGGTTTCCTCCCACAGTCCAAAAGCATGCTCCTGGATAGGTTGATTGGCTCGCAGACTAAAATTGTCCCGCAATGCCCGGCGATGGACTGGCGTCCCGTCATCGGGTGTATTCCTGCCTTACGCCCTGTGTTTCCGGGATAGGCTCCGGCTCACCGTGACCCTATATAGTATATAGGATTAAGCGGTTTCAGATAATGAGATGAGATGAAAAAAATAGTATCGCTGTGTGAAGTCAAACATCGTTTATTCCATGGAGCGACTCACCCCCACCATTGAACCCCGGAATTTCCACCATTGCAGCAGAGATGCAAATGGCTTCAACGTTTGTAAGTATAAACAACAAATAGCGTAACAATAAAGCGCGTAAAGACTTAGAGTGTCTGTGTGGAATTATATTGAGAGATAGTGGAATAGAAATAACTAAATATACACAGGTTAATGGCATCATCCAAACTTCTCCTGAGTTAAAGCGAGTGGGCTTGGGTAGGAGAATGTCACGGTCAGAAGAGATGGTGGCTGATAGTCAAGAGTATTGGCAGAGTGGCAGTAAAGGGACGGAACGCGTGTCTAAGAGGACGTGCGGGTGGTGGTTGTGTGGTGTCAAGCCCCGCGCCGTGCCAGGACCGGTGCATCGCGGCGCCCGGACCAGAGCAAGCAGGCGGGCTTAGGGTCACCGCATTGTAAGTTAAGGAGTCGCCAGGTGCAGACGGCAGCTGTATCCAGTTACGCTGTCTGTAAAGGGGACATGTGCGGCTAATTAAGCGGGAGAGACGTCAGGAGTGTGAGCATATCGTCTTATGAGCCGCCAGGTGGGTCTCGTTAAGACTTCATGAGTTGTTCGTGTTGTGAATTAGTGCTGTGACTATTTTGTGGAGTTGTCGTTCGAGTTGACGCGTTGCGGAGAAGTACGCGTGGTTTGCGAGTTCAACCGTTAATAAACCCGCAGTGTTACAATGAAGCGAGCGTCCAGTCCTGTTTTGCCTACTTTGGAGAGAGAGGGTTAAGTGGACGACCGGGAGTCGGAGTTCATCACGTTTCGCGACAGTTCTTACATAATTACTTCATCCAGTGTGGAGCCACTAAAAGAATCATATAACCTTCATCATGACAATCACAACCACCAAAACAGCCTCCATCAACCCCACAAAAAAATACCACGACAACCTCCATCACAGGTTCCACAACCACCACCACAGCCATTGACATCGCAAATACCACCACACAATCCCCAACATGTTTACCAATATAAAGCGGCCTGTTTTGAAAGCTTGAATCGCTCGCCGTGTTGCCATCTCTCAGGCCACGAGTCTCCTGAGGGGTAGGTTGGTGCAGTGAGCAGCGCTGACCCCTCACAGAGAGAAAAACTAGGTTCGATTCCTTTCTGTGTGGAGTTCAAAGACACGCTGTATGGGTTAACTGACCTGACTACATATCCCCCAGCTCCCTGCGATGTAACTGATTACCCCTCCCCACTGCATAACTCAACGGTTCCTGTCAGCTTGAATACAAACTGACTGTTTGATGATTGCTTTCCAAAGATTTTCTTTCGTGATGCCGACCACATTGGAGGCATCCCCGTGGCGGCAGCGTCAGAGAGCAATTCGGGTGGTTCGTTAGTTTGATAATGGCGCCATCTAGAGGGACGTCCTGAAACATGCACGGTAGAACAACATTGCATCTTCAGGCACAGACCGATGCGCACATCTCTCCTTTACGGGGAATAGTATTAGCCACAACAGTGCGATTGTGGTCATACAGCCCAAACTATGAACCGAATAGTAAACTACTGTGGTCTTGCCTCTTTCGATGGGGGAAGAGTAATATAGATTCAGTCAATCATTGTCAATACTCGCTTTATACTGTACATGATCACGAAGGGGGGGGCGGAACCTATCCCGGCCGACAAAGGGCGCAAGGCGGGGGAATACCCACTATGTGGCCACAGTACATTGCAGGGCACATTTTTTTGGAGCAAATTACTGAGCAGGCCAATTAACCTACGTAGGAGCGTGTCTTTGGACGGTGGGAGGAAACAGGCGTTCCAGACGAAAACCCACGTAGGCACGAGGAGAAAGACAACATGCGAACTCCACACAAAAAGGCGCCAGTGTCGGGAGTCGAACCCAGCTTTTCTTGTTGCGAAGCAACAGCGCTCCACAATGCGCCACCGTGCCACCGTGCTACCCGGAGTTTATATAATAAATCGATTATTCCAGGATAAAGTACCCAGTCCGTTTGAAAGCTCTGAATGCGGGAGTTCTCCGATGCAAAAAACGTTGGTACTGACCAACGCAAAATATATAATAATAATAATTGTGTTTATAGAGCGCTTTTCACCCGAGGGTCACAAAACGCTTCACAGAGCTGCAGAGAGAATGGCACGCCAACAACAACGGCACTAGAACGGGTAATCAGCAGCAATAACATTTTTTTTTTGGGGGGAGGGGGGTGGTTAATATACACAACGTTGCAAAACAACAAGTAAAATAAGCAGACTATCAACTATAATTTTAAATACAAATGATCAGTGTATATAATACATATATTGGAAAATGGTTTAATTTAACATAAATCGTAACATCAAAAGGTAAATAATCAAACTCACAGCACCAATACGTGCCAAAATAACAACCGAACTATGATCGTAAAGTAAATAGCAACACGCATAATTTACCTATAACACAAAATTACCAATAATATCAATACATTAATTAGACAAATAAGTGTAACAGTGCAATGAGAACAATTTGAGAATGTTTTTCTCTAAACAAAACAAAAGAGCATATGCAACCCTTACAAAATTGCAGCTAGGCAGAATTTTTAATTCTAATTGGAATCTAACGTGGCTTAAAGATGGCAATATTGTTCCAAAAGCAAGATGCAGCCATCACAAAAGCTTTTTATCGAAATCTTAATTTGCATCTAAAAGCAGGGTGGCACGGTGACCCAGTGGGAAGCGCTGTCGCCTCAGAGCAAGAAGGTCCCGGGTTCGAATCTCGGCTCAGGTGCATGTCTGTGTGGAGTTTGCATGTTCTTCCCCGTGTCCACGTGGGTTTTCGCCGGGCACTCTGGTTTCCGCCCACATTCCAAAAAACATGCTGCTGCATAGGTTAATTGGCTTGCAGACCAAATTACCCTCAGTGCCCGGTGATGGACTGACGTCCCATCGTGGGTATATCCCTGCCTTGCGCCCTGTATCTGCCGGGATAGGCTCCGGCTCATCGCCACCCTGTACAGGACTAAGCGGTTTCTGACAATGAGATGAGATGAAATCATTTAGCAGCTTAGCTGGAACTTGTAAGATTAAGTTTGTTCTTTTGCACGGTCAACAAATCCATAAAATATTTTGCTGACTTGTTAAGTAGACTTTATTTATGAATAGCACCGAGTGAATATTTTTACAATTATTTTGAGACGTTAATTTTAAGCCAATATACATTCACAATAGTGTTTTTTTTTTCTCGGGGGCATCCAAAGCAAATCTTAGAGCAGAATTATGGAGTGGGTTAAGATTATTTTATATAACGCTAGATACCGATTGATAGATAATGTTGCAATAATCGCACAACGGTAGAATATCGGCCGATAACCAGTATAGCTGAAAAGCAATGTTAATATCCATAGTGAAAGCCGATTTAAATTTTAATATTACTGGCAATGTAATCAATGTGAGGTCTGAATTGCTATTTTGAGTCAAATATGAAGCCAATACATTTTGTTTTCCTCAACCTACCAAATTTGTTAGTATTATACTCTATATGATAATAATTGCACTTCCAGAGTGCTTTCACCCGAGGGTCACAAAGCGCTGTACAGAGCTGCAAATCGAACGGCATGTTAACAACATAAGAACGGCAACTCAACAACAATAACTTTTTTTATATACAGCTGTAGTAGAGATTTGGATGTTGTTTTTTAGTCTATGAAAACATTAATTTAGTTTAATTGGCATTAAGGACTAGTTTAAATCAAGGAAGTTGGCTTTGCAGGATATTGAATTCGCTTTGTATCCTACGATTTAAATCTTCTGGGGAATCTCCAGCCACTAGCAGTGTAGTGTCATCTGCAAACATTGATTTCGGAGTGTACAAGTGAGGTACCAAGACCATTGATTAATAGAGAGAATAATAATGGAACGAGAATGGAACCTTGAGGGACAGCCTTGGTAATTTTGATTTTGTTGGATATCAAGTTATCAAAGGAAACGGCCTGGTGACAGAGAGAAGTAACTCTTAAACCAGCTACCTGCATGACTGGAGAATCGGAGGCTTCAAACTGGATTTTTAAATGCGTATTATGGTCTACTGTATCAAAGGCTTTTGATGGGTCTCGGAAGACAATGACAGCTCTGTTTCCTTTCTAAAGTACTCAAACAAAGTTGTACAGTACTTTTCACGAAAGCCTGATTGTTTTGGACGTAGGAATTTATTAACCGAGAAAAAAATATTCATCAGAGGTTTGAGATTTTTTTTTCAAAAATTTAACCACGAACAACAGTATAGGTATCGGCCTGTAATTATTGGAATACTTTACAGACCCTGTCTTATGCAGAGGACGAATGAAAGTGGCTTTGCATACATGATCTGAAAATTATGCCAACCACTGCGGCTAGAGAAGACAGGATAGTTATCAGCCCCACTCCAGAAAGTATGTGACACCACGGCTTTGACTCCGGGCTTGTGACGGCTTACAGCGGCAACATCACGGCGAGGATCAGCACCCACTCCGAGATATATCAGCCAACGAGCACGGATGAGCAGAGACTTCTTGATTTTCGATGCTTTATTTCAAACCAGCAGTGCGGAGTAGCGGCACACGAGCTGCTACATCGTGACGCTTCCTCCTCCTTCTCGTTCCCCCAGGAGACTCTCCCCACCCCTCCAACCCCGCGCTCCTTATATCCCCACGTCCCCGTCTAGCAAGTTCTAACCGACGTCACCCTTCCACCATAAAAGTCCACCCCCGCAGCCCGTGCTGTCCGTCCCCCCACGTGGCTCTTCTAGAAAGTTCTAATCGACATCACCCCACGTGGCTTTGTCCCCCCTCTCCAATAAGAGTCCCCGCAAACTGTGCTGCTCGTCCCCGACGTGGCGTTGGTCCCCCCTCTACAGTAAAAGTTCCCCCCCCCCCCCATTCCTTAACTCTGCAAGTAGTCTTCATCTCATCTCATTGTCAGAAACCGCTTTGTCCTGTACAGGGTCGCGGTAAGCCAGAGCCTATCCCGGCAGACAGAGGGCGCAAGGCAGGGATATACATACGATGGGACGCCAGTCTATCACCGGGCACTGAGGGCAATTTAGTCTGCAAGCCAATTAACCTATCCAGCATCGTGTTTTTTGGACTGTGGGAGGAAACCGGAGTGCTCGGCAAAAACCCACGCGGGCACGGGGAGAGAACATGCAAACTCCACACAGAAAGGCACCCGAGCCGAGATTCGAACCCGGGACCTTCTTGCTGTGCGGCGACAGCTCTACCCACTGGGCCACGGTGCCACTCAGAAAGTAGTCTTTAATGTAGCCAATTGACTTCGGACATCCAAATGTGTGAGTGACTAAAAATCGAATTCTTCCGGTGGAAACAGTGTGACTCGTCTGTAATATATTGATGAGCTTGAAGCACAATCACTAGAATTACGCACATTTCCAAATATATTATCAGCTGTAGAGGTGTGAAAATTAATGCCATTATGATATCTAAGCTATTTGTAAGGCGTTTTCCTTCTACTAAAAGGTTTGTTGCTAAACTATTGGAACTAGACTTATTTTAAATTTCTGTGATGGCAGACCAAAACAACTCTCGTTTTCCATGTGAAACAAAGAAGATAGCTCGGAAGTAAGCTCATTAGACCTTACGCACTAATTTATGTACAACAAGTTGTGCAAGATTCTATACTCTCACCAGTTTTTGTTAAAAATACCCTTCCTTGCTGTAGCTTTGGTCCTCATGAGGATGGCCATTTGTGGTGAAACCAAGGTAGACTTTTCATTTTATTTTGAATTTTAATAATGTAGTATGGTTATCAATTAACTGCAGGAATTGTTTTCTAAAATATGGCCTGGCTGTATCGCGAAATGGAATATTGCACACCATTCCCAGTCGGTATGAAATACATCACGGATGAATGCCTGGGAGTCAAAATATTTCAAAAAGCATTTCAGGATAACTTTTTAATGAGCTTTAGACCATTTGAGAATCTAATGATAACGATTATCGAGTGGTCACTGAAGTGATTGCCTATGGCGGCAGGGTGGCGCAGTGGTGACATCTGAGCTTCACAGAAAAAACATCCTGCCGGAGATGATTGATTTTGGCCTCAAGCACCTTTCCGTGCGGTATTTGTGTTTTCTCCCCTGTACAACACGGGTTTCCTTTGCGTTCTCCGGTTTTTATCCCACAACAAAAATATCTCATCTCATCTCACTGTCTGAAACCGCTTAGTCCTATACAGGGTCACGGTGAAGCCGGAGCCTATCCCGGCAGACACAGGGCGCAAGGCAAGGATATACCGACGATGGGACGCCAGTCCATCGCCGGGGCATTGCGGGGCAATTTAGCCTGCGAGCCAATTAACCTATGTAGCAGCATGCTTTTTGGACTGTGGGAGGAAACCGGAGTGCCCGGCGAAAACCCACGCGGACACGGGGAGAGCATGCAAACTCCACACAGAAAGGCACCCGAGCCGAGAGATTCGAACCCGGGACCTTCTTGCTGTGAGGCGACAGCGCTAACCACTGGGCCACCGCGCCGCCCTTGACCTTAAGTTCTTGAGCATATTGCTATCTGGTTTACCAGTGATCGTTTAATCACCCTAGTCACTACTGCGTAGCCATGTTCCGACGTATTTAACAACTGGCACTTGGCAGTGCACCTGCAAATTCGTTCAAGCAAAGTTGAAATGTCTGTGTTTTGAATCGAAGTTGCTTCAGTCACTCTCAGAATGCTCCACCGTGTGGCTGACGGGATGCGTGAAAATATAATGAAACGTTTCATTTGCCATGGGGCGAGGGATAGCAACACGGGGAGCGATTAATTCATTATCTAATCTCATCTCATTGTCAGAAAACACTTAATCCTGTACAGCAGGGGTGGGCAATTATTTTTTCCATGGGGCCACATGAGAAACAGA
>JAZEWT010000014.1:12739249-12749920 GCA_036362905.1 Mordacia mordax
GGGAGGCGCAGCCATTCGCGCCATAGCTGTGGGATAGCGCAGTGGCGCGGTGGATAGCGGTGGCGCAGCGGTAGCATAGTAGCCACGGATAGCGGGTGGAACATTGGTCGCGCCATAGCCGCGGGGAGGGATAGCAGTGGCACAGCGGTAGCGCAGTAGCCGCGGATAGTGGGTGACGCAGAGGTTCGCGACATAGCCGCTGGATAGTGCAGTATCGCGGAGGATACTGGTGGCGCAGCGGTAGCGCAATAGCCTCAGGATAGCTCAGTGGCACGGTGGATAGCGGCGTTGCAGCGGTAGTGCAGTAACGGGGGGATAGCAGTGGCGCAGCGGTAGCGCAGTAGCAACGGATAGCGGGTGACGCAGCGGTTCGCGCCATAGCCGTAGGGGCGGGATAGCAGTGGCGCAGAAGTAGCGCAGTGGCCGCGGATAGAGGGTGACACAGCGGTTCGCGCAATTGCCGCGGGATAGCGCAGTGGCGCGGTGGATAGTAGTCACGCAGCGGTAGAGCAGTAGCCGCGGATTGCGGGTAGCGCAGCGGTTCGTGCCATAGCCTCGGGATAGTGCAGTGTCGCGGTGCATAGCGGTGGCGCAGCGGTAGCGTAGTAGCCGCGGATAGCGGGTGGCGCAGCGGTTCGCACCATAGCCGTGGGGGGGATAGTGGTGGAGCAGTGGGAGCTCAGTAGCCACGGATAGCGGGTGGCGCAACCATTCGCCCCATAGCGACGGGATAGCACAGTGGCGCGGTGGATAGTGGTCGCGCAGCGGTAGAGCAGTAGCCGCAGATAGCGGGTAGCGCAGCGGTTTCTTGCCATAGCCTCGGGATAGCGCAGTGGCGTGCTGGATAGCGGTGGCGCAGCGGTAGCACAGTGGCTGCGGATAGCGGGTGGCGCAGCCGTTCGCGCCACAGCCGTGGGATAGCGCAGTGGCACGGTGGATAGAGGTGGCGCAGCAGTAGCGCATTAACGGGGGATAGCGGTGGCGCAGCGTAGCGCAGTAGCCACGGATAGCGGGTGGCGCAGTGGTCCGCGCCATAGCCGCAGGGCAGGATAGCGGTGACGCTGCGGTAGCGCAGTGGCCGCGAATAGCGGGTGTCTCAGCGGATCGCGCAATAGCCGCGGGATAGCACAGTGGCGCAGTGGATAGTGGTCGCCCAGCAGTAGCGCAGTAGCCGCGGATAGCGGGAAGCACAGCGGTTCGTGCCATAGCCTCGGGATAGCGCAGTGGCGTGGTGGATAGCGGTGGCGCAGCGGTAGCGCAGTATCCTCGGATAGCGGGTGGCGCAGCGGTTCGCACCATGGCTGTGGGTGGGATAGCGGTGGCGCAGCGGTAGCACAGTAGCCGCGGATAGCAGGTGGTGCAGCGGTTCCCGCAATAGCCGCGGGATAGCACAGTGGCGCAGTGGATAGTGGTCGCGCAGCGGTAGTGCAGTAGCCGCAGATAGTGGGAAGTGCAGCGGTTCGTGCCATAGCCTCGGGATAGCGCAGTGGCGTGGTGGATAGCGGTGGCGCAGCGGTAGCGCAGTATCCTCGGATAGCGGGTGGCGCAGCGGTTCGCACCATGGCCGTGGGGGGATAGCGGTGGCGCAGCGGTAGCACAGTAGCCTCGGATAGCGGGTGGCGCAGCGGTTCGCACCATGGCCGTGGGGGGATAGCGGTGGCGCAGCGGTAGCACAGTAGCCGCGGATAGCAGGTGGTGCAGCGGTTCCCGCAATAGCCGCGGGATAGCGCAGTGGCGCGGTGGATAGTGGTTGCGCAGCGGTAGTGCAGTAGCCGCAGATAGTGGGAAGTGCAGCGGTTCGTGCCATAGCCTCGGGAAAGCGCAGTGGCGTGGTGGATAGCTGTGGCGCAGCGGTTCATTACATAGCTGCAGGGCGGATGGTGGTGGCACAGCGGTAGCGCAGTGGCTGCGGATAGCGGGTGGCGCAGCGGTTCGCGCCATAGCCGCAGGGCGGGAAAGCGGTGGCGCAGCAGTAGCGCAGTGGCCGCGGATAGAGGGTGACACAGCGGTTCGCGCAATAGCCGCGGGATAGCGCAGTGGCGCTGTGGATAGTAGTCACGCAGCGGTAGAGCAGTAGCCGTGGATTGCGGGTAGTGCAGCGGTTCGTGCCATAGACTCGGGATAGTGCAATGTCGCGGTGGATAGCGGTGGCGCAGCGGTAGCGTAGTAGCCGCGGATAGCGGTTGGCACAGCGGTTCGCACCATAGCCGTGGTGGGGATAGTGGTGGCGCAGCGGGAGCACAGTAGCCACGGATAGCGGGTGGCGCAGCCGTTCACCCTATAGCGACGGGATAGCTCAGTGGCGCGGAAAATAGCCGTGGCACAGCGGTAGTGCAGTACCCGCGGATAGCGGGTGGTGCAGCGGTTCGCGCCATAGCCTCGGGGTATAGCGGTGGTGCAGCGGTAGCGCAGTATCCTTGGATAGCGGGTGGAGCAGCGGTTCGCACCATGGCCGTGGGGGGGATAGCGGTGGCGCAGCGGTAGCACAGTAGCCGCGGATAGCAGGTGGTGCAGTGGTTCCCGCAATTGCCGCGGGATAGCGCAGTGGCGCGGTGGATAGTGGTCGCGCAGCGGTAGTGCAGTAGCCGCCGATAGTGGGAAGTGCAGCGGTTCGTGCCATAGCCTCGGGAAAGCGCAGTGGCGTGGTGGATAGCTGTGGCGCAGCGGTTCATTCCATAGCTGCAGGGGGGATGGTGGTGGCGCAGCGGTGGTGCAGTAGCCGCTGACAGCGGGTGGTGCAGCGGTTCACGCCATAGCAGCGGGATAGCGCAGTGGCACGGAGGATAAAGGTTGCGCAGTGGTTGCGCAGTAGCCGCGGATAGTGGGTGGAACAGCGGTTCACGCCAGATCCATGGTTGGGATAGCAGTGGCGCAGCGGTAGCGAAGTAGCCATGGATAGCGGGTGGCGCAGCTGTTCACGCCATAGCCGTGGGGGGGATAGCGATGGTGCTGCGGTAGCCCAGTAGCCACGGATAGCAGGTGGCGCAGCGGTTCCCGCAATTGCCTCGGGATAGCGCAGTGGCGCGGTGGATAGTGGTCGTGCAGCGGTAGAGCAGTAGCCGCAGATAGAGGGTAGCACAGCAGTTTCTTGCCATAGCCTCGGGATAGCGCAGTGGCGTCGTGGATAGCGGTGGTGCAGCAATTCATGCCATAGTCGCAGGGGGGATAGCGGTAGAGCAGCGGTAGCACAGTGGCTTCCGGATGGCGGGTGGTGCAGCCGTTCGCGCCATAGCCGTGGGATAGTGCAGTGGCGTGGTGGATAGCGGTGGCGCAGCAGCAGCGCATTAACGGGGGTATAGCAGTGGCGCAGCCGTAGCGTAGTAGTCGCGGATAGCGGGTGGCGCAGCGGTTCGCACCATAGCCGTGGGGGGGATGGTGGTGGCGCAGCGGGAGTGCAATAGCCACGGATAGCGGGTGGCGCAGCCGTTCGCCCCATAGCGACGGGATAGCTCAGTGGCGCGGTAGATAGTGGTGGCGCAGCGGTAGCCCAGTATCCACTGATAGCAGGTGGCGCAGCGGTTCCCGCAATTGCCGCGGGATAGCGCAGTGGCGCGTTGGATAGTGGTCGCGCAGCGGTAGAGCAGTAGCCGCAGATAGCGGGTAGCGCAGCGGTTTCTTGCCATAGCCACGGGATAGCGCAGTGGCATGATGGATAGCGGTGGCACAGCGATTCATGCCATAGCCGCAGGGGGGATAGCGGTGGCGCAGCGGTAGCGTAGTAGCCACGGATAGCGGATGGCACAGTGGTCGTGCCATAGCCCCGGGGGGGATAGCGGTGGCGCAGCGGTATCAAAGTAACCACGGATAGCGGGTGGCACAGTGGTCGTGCCATAGCCACGCTGGGGGATAGCAGTGGCGCAGCGGTAGCGAAGTAGCCACGGATAGCGGGTGGCGCAGTGTTTCGCGCCATAGCGGTGGGGGGGATAGCGGTAGCGCAGCGGTAGCACAGTGGCTGCGGATAGCGGGTGGCGCAGCCGTTCGCACAATAGCCGTGGGATAGCGCAGTGGCGCGGTGGATAGCGGTGGTGCAGCGTAGCGCAGTAGCCACGGATAGCGGGTGGCGCAGCTGTTCACGCCATAGCCGCAGGGCGGGATAGCGGTGGCGCAGCGGTAGCGCAGTGGCCGCGGATAGCGGGTGTCTCAGCGGTTCGCGCAATAGCCGCGGGACAGCGCAGTGGAGCGGTGGATAGTGGTCGCGCAGTGGTAGAGCAGTAGCCGAGGATTGCGGGTAACGCAGCGGGTCGTGCCATAGCCTCGGGATAGCGCAGTGGCGCGGTGGATAGCGGTGGCGCAGCGGTAGCGTAGTAGCCGCGAATAGCGGGTGGCGCAGCGGTTCACACCATTGCCATAGGGGGGATAGTGGTGGCGCAGCGGGAGCGCAATAGCCACGGATAGAGGGTGGCACAGCCGACCGCCCCATAGCGACGGGATAGCTCAGTGGCGCGGTAGATAGCGGTAGCGCAGCGGTAGTGCAGTAGCCGCGGATAGCGGGTGGCGCAGCGGTTCACGCCATAGCCGTGGGGGGGATAGCGATTGTGCAGCGGTAGCGCAGTAGCCGCGGATAGCGGGTGGTGCAGCGGTTCGCGTCATAGCCGCAGGGCGGGATAGCGGTGGCACAGCAGTAGCGCAGTGGCCGCGGATAGCGGGTGACACAGCGGATCGCGCAATAGCCGCAGGATAGCGCAGTGGCGCGGTGGATAGTGGTTGCGCAGCGGTAGAGCAGTAGCCGCGGATTGCGGATAGCGCAGCGGTTCGTGCCATAGCCTCGGGATAGCGCAGTGGCGTGGTGGATAGCGGTGGCGCAGCGATTCATGCCATAGCCGCAGGAGGGATAGCGGTGGCGGAGTGGTAGTACAGTAGCCAGGGATAGCGGGTGGCGCAGCGGTTCACGCCATAGCCGCAGGATAGTGCAGTGGCAGGGTGGATAGCAGTGGCGCAGCGATAGCGCAGTAGCCGTGGAGAGTGGGAAGCGCAGCGGTTCGCGACATAGCTGCAGGGCGGGATAGCAGTGGCGCAGCGATAGCGCAGTGGCCGCGGATAGCGGGTGGCGCAGCGGTTCATGTCATGGCCGCGGGGGGGATAGCGGTGGCGCAGCGGTAGCGTAATAGCCGCGGATAACTGGTGTTGCAGCTGTTCGCGCCATAACCTCGGGATAGCGCATTGGCGCGGTGGATAAAGGTGGCGCAGCGGTAGCACAGTGGCTGCGGATAGCGGGTGGCGCAGTCGTTCGCGCAATAGCCGTGGGATAGCGCAGTGGCGCGGTGGATAGCGGTGGCGCAGCAGCAGCGCATTAACGGGAGGATAGCGGTGGTGCAGCGTAGCGCAGTAGCCACGGATAGCGGGTGGCGCAGCTGTTCGCGCCATAGCCGCAGGGCGGGATAGCGGTGGCGCAGCGGTAGCGCAGTGGCCGCGGATAGCGGGTGTCTCAGCGGTTCGCGCAATAGCCGCGGGACAGCGCAGTAGAGAGGTGGATAGTGGTCGCGCAGTGGTAGAGCAGTAGCCGCGGATTGCGGGTAGCGCAGCGGGTCATGCCATAGCCTCGGGATAGCGCAGTGGCGCGGTGGATAGCCGTGGCGCAGCGGTGGTGCAGTAGCCGCTGACAGCGGGTGGTGCAGCGGTTTGCGCCATAGCCTCGGGGTATAGCGTTGGCGCATCGGTAGCCCAGTAGCCACTGATAGCGGGTGGCGCAGCGGTTCATGTCATAGCCGCGGGGGAACAGCGACGCGACAGCGGTAGCAAAGTAGCCGTGGATAGCGGGTGGCGCAGCTGTTCACGCCATAGCCGTGGGATAGCCCAGTGGCGCGGTGGATAGCGGTGGCGCAACAGTAGCGCATTAACGGGGGGATAGCGGTAGCGCAGCGGTAGCACAGTGGCCGCGGATAGCGGGTTTCTCAGCGGTTCGCGCAATAGCCGCGGGACAGCGCAGTGGCGCGGTGGATAGTGGTCGCGCAGCGGTAGAGCAGTAGCCGCGGATTGCGGGTAGTGCAGCGGGTCATGCCATAGCCGCGTGATAGCCCAGTGGCGCGGTGGATAGCAGTGGCGCAGCGGTAGCGTAATAGCCGCGGATAGCGGGTGGCACAGCGGTTCGCACCATAGCCGTGGGGGGGATAGTGGTGGCGCAGCGGGAGCGCAATAGCCACAGATAGCGAGTGGCGCAGCCGTTCGCCCCATAGCGACGGGATAGCTCAGTGGTGCGGTAGATAGCGGTGGCGCAGCGGTAGTGCAGCAGCCGCGGATAGCTGGTGGTGCAGCAGTTCATGTCATAGCCCCGGGGGGGATAGCGGTGGCGCAGCGGTAGCCCAGTATCCACAGATAGCTGGTGGTGCAGCAGTTCATGTCATAGCCGCGGGGGGGATAGCGGTGGCGCAGCTTAGCACAGTAGCCGTGGATAGCGGGTGGCGCAGCTGTTCACGCCATAGCCGTGGGGGGGAAAGCGATGGCGCTGCGGTAGCGCAGTAGCCGCTGATAGCGGGTGGCGCAGCGGATCGCGCCATAGCCGTAGGGGGGATAGCGGTGGCGCAGCGGTAGCACATTAGCCGTGGATAGCGGGTGGCGCATCGGTTCGCGCCAAAGCAGCGGTATAGCGCAGTGGCTCGGTGGATAAAGGTGGTGCAGCGGTAGCGCACTAGCCGTGGATAGCGGGTGGAGCAGCGGTTCGGATCCATAGCCATGGGGGGAATAGCGGTGGCGCAGCGGTGGCGCAGTAGCCGCGGATAGCGGGTGGCGCAGCCGTTCGCACCATAGCCGTGGGAGGGATAGCGGTGGAGCAGCGGTAGCGCATTAGCCGTGGATAGCAGGTGTTGCAGCGGTTCCTGCAATAGCCGCGGGATAGCGCAGTGGCGCGGTAGATAGTGGTTGCGCAGCAGTAGTGCAGTAGCCGCAGATAGCGGGTAGCGCAGCGGATCATGCCATAGCCTCGGGAAAGCGCAGTGGCATGGTGGATAGCTGTGGCGCAGCTGTTCATTCCATAGCTGCAGGGGGGATAGCGGTGGCGCAGCGCAGTAGCCACGGATAGCGGGTGGCACAGTGGTTCGCGCCATAGCCGCAGGGCGGGATAGCGGTGGCGCAGCGGTAGCACAGTGGCCGCGGATAGCGGGTTTCTCAGCGGTTCGCGCAATAGCCGCGGGACAGCGCAGTGGCGCGGTGGATAGTGGTCGCGCAGCGGTAGAGCAGTAGCCGTGGATAGCGGGTGGCGCAGCTGTTCACGCCATAGCCGTGGGGGGGAAGCGATGGCGCTGCGGTAGCGCAGTAGCCGCTGATAGCGCGTGGCGCAGCGGATCGCGCCATAGCCGTAGGGGGGATAGCGGTGGCGCAGCGGTAGCACAGTAGCCGTGGATAGCGGGTGGCGTAGCGGTTCGCGCCAAAGCAGCGGTATACCGCAGTGGCTCGGTGGATAAAGGTGGTGCAGTGGTAGCGCAGTAGCCGTGGATAGCGGGTGGAGCAGCGGTTCGGAGCCATAGCCATGGGGGGAATAGCGGTGGCGCAGCGGTGGCGCAGTAGCCGCGGATAGCGGGTGGCGCAGCCGTTCGCACCATAGCCGTGGGGGGGATAGCGGTGGAGCAGCGGTAGCGCATTAGCCGTGGATAGCAGGTGTTGCAGCGGTTCCTGCAATAGCCGCGGGATAGCGCAGTGGCGCTGTGGATAGTGGTTGCGCAGCAGTAGTGCAGTAGCCGCAGATAGCGGGTAGCGCAGCGGATCATGCCATAGCCTCGGGAAAGCGCAGTGGCGTGGTGGATAGCTGTGGCGCAGCTGTTCATTCCATAGCTGCAGGGGGGATGGCGGTGGCACAGCGGTAGAGCAGTGGCCGCGGATAGCGGGTGGCGTAGCGGTTCGCGCTATAGCAGCGGGATAGCGCAGTGGCGCAGAGGATAAATGATGCGCAGTGGTTGCGCAGTAGCCGCGGATAGCGGGTGGAGCAGCGGTTCACACCAGAGCCATGGGGGGGATAGCGGTGGCGCAGCGGTAGCGCAGTAGCCGCGGATATCGGGTGGCGCAGCCGTTCGCGCCATAGCCGTGGGATAGCTCAGTGGCGCGGTGGATAGCGGCGGTGCAGCGGTAGTGCAGTAACGGGGGGATAGCGGTTTCGCAGCAGTAGCGCAGTGGCAGCGGATAGAGGGTGACACAGCGGTTCGCGCAATAGCCGCGTGATAGCGCAGTGGCGCGGTGGATAGCGGTGGCGCAGCGGTAGCGTAGTAGCCGCAGATAGCGGATGGCGCAGCGGTTCGCAACATAGCCATGGGGGGGATAGTGGTGGCGCAGCGGGAGCGCAGTAGCCACGGATAGCGGGTGGTGCAGCCGTTCGCCCCATAGCGACGGGATAGCACAGTGGCGCGGTAGATAGCGGTGGCGCAGCTGTATTGCAGTAGCCGCGGATAGCGGGTGGCGCAGCGGTTCGCGCCATAGCCACGGGGTATAGCGGTGGCGCAGCGGTAGCCCAGTAGCCACTGATAGCGTGTGGCTCAGCTGTTCACGCCATAGCCGTGGGGAGGATTGCGATGGTGCTGCGGTAGCCCAGTAGCCGCGGATAGCAGGTGGTCCAGTGGTTCCCGCAATTGCCGCGGGATAGCGCAGTGGCGTGTTGGAAAGTGGTCGCGCAGCGGTAGACCAGTAGCCGCAGATAGTGGGTAGCGCAGCGGTTTCTTGCCATAGCCTCGGAATAGCCCAGTGGCGTGTTGGATAGCTGTGGCGCAGCGATTCATGCCTTAGCCGCAGGGGGGATAGCGGTGGCGCAGCGGTAGCGTAGTAGCCACAGATAGCGGATGGCACAGTGGTCGCGCCATAGCCACGGGGGGGATAGCGGTGGCGGAGCGGTAGCGAAGTAGCCACGGATAGCGGGTGGCACAGTGGTCGCGCCATAGCCGCACTGGGGGATAGCGGTGGCGCAGTGGTAGTGCAGTAGCGGCGTATAGCGGGTGGAGCAGCGGTTCGCGCCATAGCCATGTAGTGGATAGCGGTGGCACAGCGGTAGCGCAGCAACCGTGGATAGCGGGTGGAGCAGCAGTTCACGCCAGAGCCATGTAGTGGATAGCGGTGGCACAGCGGTAGCGCAGCAACCGTGGATAGCGGGTGGAGCAGCGGTTCACGCCAGAGCCATGGGGGGGATAGCAGTGGCGCAGCGGTAGAGCAGTAGCCGCGGATAGCGGGTGACACAGCGGTTCGCGCAATAGCCGCGGGATATCGCAGTGGCGCGGTGGATAGTGGTCACGCAGTGGTAGAGTAGTAGCCGCGGATTGCGGGTAGCGCAGCGGTTCGTACCATAGCGACGGAATAGCTCAGTGGCGTGGTAGATAGCCGTGGCACAGCGGTAGTGCAGTAGCCGATGACAGCGGGTGGTGCAGCGGTTTGCGCCATAGCCTCGGGGTATAGCATTGGCGCATCGGTAGCCCAGTAGCCACTGATAGTGGGTGGCGCAGCGGTTCATGTCATAGCCGCGGGGGGACAGCGACGGCGCAGCGGTAGCAAAGTAGCCGTGGATAGCGGGTGGCGCAGCTGTTCACGCCATAGCCGTGGGGGGAATAGCGATGGTGCTGAGGTAGCCCAGTGGCCGCGGATAGCAGGTGGAGCAGCGGTTCCCGCAATTGCCGCGGGATAGCGCAGTGGCGTGGTGGATAGCGGTGGCGCAGCGATTCATGCCATAGCCGCAGGGGGGATAGCGGTGGCGCAGCGGTAGCGTAGTAACCACGGATAGCAGATGGCATAGTGGTCGCGCCATAGCCACGGGGGGGATAGCGGTGGCGCAGCGGTAGCGAAGTAGCCACGGATAGCGGGTGGCGCAGCGTTTCGCGCCATAGCGGCGGGGGGGATAGCGGTAGCGCAGCGGTAGCGCATTAACGGGGGGATAGCGGTGGCGCAGCGGTAGCGCAATGGCCGCGGATAGCGGGTGTCTCAGCGGTTCGCGCAATAGCCGCGGGACAGCGCAGTGGCACGGTGGATAGCAGTGGAGCAGCGGTAGCGCAGTAGCCGCAGATATCGGGTTGCGCAGCGGTTCGCACCATAGCCGTGGGGGGGTTAGCGGTGGCGCAGCGGGAGTGCAGTAGCCGCGGATAGCGGGTGGCGCAACCGTTCGCCCCATAGCGACGGGATAGCTCAGTGTCGCGGTAGATAGCGGTGGTGCAGCGGTAGTGCAGTAGCCGCGGATAGTGGGTGGCGCAGCGGTTCGCCCCATAGCCACGGGGGGATAGTGGTGGCGCAGCGGTAGCCCAGTAGCCTCTGATAGCGGGTGGCGCAGGGGTTCATGTCATAGCCTCGGGGGGTATAGCGGTGGCGCAGCGGTAGCACAGTATCCGTGGATAGCGGGTGGAGCAGCGGTTCGCGCCATAGCCATGGGGGGGTTAGCGGTGGCGCAGCGGGAGCGCGGTAGCCGCGGATAGCGGGTGGCGCAACCGTTCGCCCCATAGCGATGGAATAGCTCAGTGGCGCGGTAGATAGCTGTGGTGCAGCGGTAGTGCAGTAGCCGCGGATAGTGGGTGGCGCAGCGGTTCGCCCCATACCCACGGGGGGATAGCGGTAGCGCAGCGGTAGCCCAGTAGCCGCTGATAGAGGGTGGCGCAGCGGTTCATGTCATAGCTGCGGGGGGATAGCGGTGGCGCAGCGGTAGCACTGTAGCCGTGGATAGCGGGTGAAGCAGCGGTTCGCGCCATAGCCATGGGGGGGATAGCGGCGGCGCAGCGG
>JAZEWT010000014.1:12786569-12815596 GCA_036362905.1 Mordacia mordax
TCTCCTGCCTCCCCCTCTCTCCTGTCTCCCTTCTCTCCTGCCCCCCCTTCTCTCCTGCCTCCCCCTTCCTTCTCTCCTGTCCTGAACGAAACGGTTCGATACCCGCCTGAGGTACCTTTTTGTGTTGAGTTTGTGTATTTTCCCTCCTGTTCTGCGTCGTCTTTAGCCGGTTTCTCTGATTTCCTTCCACAAATAAACCTAAATCTCATAAATTTATTGGCCGATAACAATATAGGAAGCAGTGTAGTGGGTTGGCGCAGCTGCATGCCTGGACTCCCCCCCCCTCTCCTCTGAAGTTTATTATGATTTACTGCACAGCCTTTAGCCAAAATTTCGCAATGCGCCGTCGGATGTCTGAAGCTAAACAACACTGTGCCGGGATAGTGCTTGCGGTGTTAGGTGGTGAGCAGTCGCGGAGATTCCGGCAAAATGCATTGTTGGTCTGCACTTATCTTCCCTTACGTCTGTGGTGCCAAGCCTCGCGCCGTGCCAGGCTAGGTGTACCTGCACACACCCAGCGATCGTGCCTTGAGGATGGACAGCGATGTCACGGGTGGGGGGGGGGCGTTGTACGTGAATGTGCGGTGCCGAGTGACGCGAGGGATGATACCGAGTGGGGTGTCGCGCCGTGCCAGGCTGGGTGCATGCTGACGCGCGCGCCATGGAGTCGGGTTGGTTGTCGGGTAACAATTAGTGTCGATTGCTGGGCACGGGTGCTGAGGGGTCATGCGAGGTGAAGTTGGCAAGGCGTGAAGGGTGACTCACCCCCAACTACAAAGCATCATGAGATTGGGGTGACGTTCAGGTAGAAGGTGGCCTGAGGGGATATAAGGGGAGACGTGTAGAGGCGAGGAGACAAGTTGGTGGGGAACGTGAAGACTGCATGGGACAAGATGTAGTGGCGACGGTCAGCCAGCGCGGGGTGCCATGTGGGCGCGCCTGGGAGCTTAGCGTTAGCGAGAGGGGTGAGTGAAAGCACGCAGCACGGTGTTTTAATGTTGGGGGTTTTTGCTGATCAGTTAAAACATCAGTTATTGTTAGTGTTATGTTAGTGTTGAAGAAAGTGCTGCAATGACAGACGTCTCCCGTCATCGCTTGTGGGGCTGCCGCGTGAGAAGAATGGCGCTATGGAGTTGGGGCTTTTCGGGGCGGACATTACAGGCTGCGTGATAGTTCAGCTTCCTGTTGTCGTCCCGTGGTGTTTCCTGTTTTTGTCCCGCGATGTCTCGTGACTCAACTAGACTCGTGACGCCTGGTGTTTACAAGAAGGGGTGATGTCATTTTAGAAGGTGCTAGAAGGTTCTGGAAGGCGCGAGAAGGGGCGGCGCGGGGGGAATATAAGGAAGGGGGAGAGAGAGGCAGTGAGTCAGTCGGTCAGGAGACAGAGAGGAATCGCCTGGGGAACGAGAAGGATGTCAAGATGTAGGCCGCCCGTCGTGTGTCGTTACGCTCCAGCCCGTGTTTGCTGGTGTTCCAATAAAGCATCAAAATCAGAAAGGCTCTGCTTATCCTTGCTCGCGGGTTGATCTATCGCGGAGTGGGTGCTGATCCTCGCCGTGGTGTTACTGCTGTAATCCGTCACGAGTCCGCAGTTGAAGCCGTGGTACCACAGATGGTGTCAGAGAGTGGGATGCAATCTCACGCCGGAGACTGCGACGAGTGATGGCTGGAGAGCGGCGAGGAGCTGAGTGGCGGAGCCAGCGAGCGGGATGCCAACAAGCTAGCAGTGGAACGAGCGGTGCGGGCCGGAGGGAGGAGCGTTGACGGCGAGAGCGAGGCGCGGAGGAAAGGAGTCGCCGCAGGAAAATGGCGGAGCGACTCGAGAGTTGCAGGGCGGTGGCGGCGAGAGAGCGAGCCACGGAGGAGAGTCGCCGCAGGAGAATGGCAAGCGACAGAGCGATGGCGAGTTGCGGAGCGATGGCGAGTGGTGGCGATGGCGATGACGGGGCGATGGCGAGCGACGGGGCGATGGCGAGCGACGGGGCGATGGCGGCTGTTTGGCGTTTCGGCCTTGTGTGGCGGGCCGCGCCGCGCCGACTTGGCGTTGCTCGGCGGGCCGCGGATGGTACAGTGGTTAGTGTGCTGTGTGTGAGAGAGCGATGGTGCAGCGGTTAGTGTGCTGTGTGAGAGAGCGATGGTACAGCGGTTAGTGTGCTATGTATGAGTGAGCGATGGTGCAGCGGTTAGTGTGCTGTGTGTGAGTGAGCGATGGTACAGCGGTTTGCGTGCTGTGTGTGAGTGAGCGGTGGTACAGCAGTTAGCACTCTGGGTGTGTGTGAGTGAGCGATGGTGCAGCAGTTAGTGTGCTGTGTGTGAGAGCGATGGTACAGCGGTTAGTGTGCTGTGTGTGGGCGAGCGATGGTGCAGCGGTTAGTGTGCTGTGTGTGAGAGAGCGATGGTACAGCGGTGAGTGTGCTGTGTGTGGGTGAGCAATGGTACAGTGGTTTGCGTGCTGTGTGTGAGTGAGTGAGCGGTGGTGCAGTAGTTAGCACTCTGGGTGTTTGTGAGTGAGCGATGGTGCAGCGGTTAGTGCTCTGTGTGTGAATGAGAGATTTGCGCAGTAGCCGCAGGGGGGATAGTGGTGGCGCGGCGGGTAAGCGCCGTAGTCGCGGGGAAGAGCGGTGGCGCAGCGGTTTGTGCCATGGCCGCGGGGGTGATAGCGGTGGCGCAGCGGGTAGCGTGATAGCCGCGGTGAAGCGCAGTAGCACGGTGAAGTCGTCGCCGATGTGGGGCTGCCATTGTGGTGGCGCCCCGTCGGCGCTGGAGCCGGGGGAGGGGGGGCCCCTTGTGGTCACCCGGCTCGTCACGCCCCAGAGGGAAGTGAGTTCAGAGCGGTGGCGCAGCGGTTCGCGCCGTGGCCGCGGGGGAGAGGGGTTGCGCAGCGGTAGCGCAGTAGCCGCGGATTTGTGGGTGGCGCAGCGGTTCGCGCCATAGCCACAGGGGGGGATAGCGGTAGCGCAGCGGGTAGCGCGATAGCCACGGTGGAGAGCGATGGCGCGGCGTTTCGCGCCGTGGCCACGGGGAGCGGTGGCGCAGCGATTGGCGCCGTGGCCGCGAGGAGCGGTGGTGCAATGGTTAGCACGCAGAGTTTGGGGGAGGGGGGCTAGCTTTTTGCTTGGAGATGATTGCTGGCGGGCAGTTGTGGCCCGAAGACGGGCCTAATGCCCGGGGGGGGGAACTGTGGAGTTGGGGCTTTTCGGGGCGGACTTACAGGCTGCATGATAGTTCGGCTTCCTGTTGTCGTCCCGTGGTGTTTCCTGTTTTTGTCCCGCGATGTCTCGTGACTCAACTAGACTCGTGACGCCTGGTGTGTACGAGATGGGGTGATGTCATTTTAGAAGGCGCTAGAAGGTTCTGGAAGGTGCGAAAAGGGGCGGCGCGGGGGCAATATAAGGAAGGGGGAGAGAGAGGCAGTGAGTCAGTCAGTCGGTCAGGAGACAGTCAGAAAGGAATCGCCTGGGGAACGAGAAGGACGTCAAGATGTAGGCTGCCCGTCGTGTGTCGTTACGCTCCGGCCCATGTTTGTTGGTGTTCCAATCAAGCATCAAAATCAAGAAGGCTCTGCTCGTCCCTGCTCGCTGGCTGATCGCAGAGTGGGTGCTGATCCTCGCCGTGGTGTTACTGCTGTAAGCCGTCACAAGTCCGCAGTTGAAGCCGTGGTACCACAGCGACGTTCTGTGCGCGCCAGGACCCATGCAGGGCGCGCCAGCGGGCGGCCGGCTGGTGGTGTGGAGGCCGGCCCGTTGGTGTGCCCTTACATGTCCACCCGTCATTGCAGTCTCCACCGTGGTTAAGTATGGTCAAATGTAGATGGCCACATGTTCTTGTAAGGCGATGCAGTGGCGCAGTCAGTAGTGCTGCTGCCTCACAGTAAGGTCCAAGTTTCGGTTCGTGGCTCGGGTGCCTTTCTGTGTGGAGTTTGCGTACCCGTGTTCGCTTGGATTTTCGCCTGGTACTCCGGTTTCCTCCTACCGTCCAAAGACACACTAATAGCTAGGTTAATAGACCTGCTGAGTAAATTGCCCACAAAAATGTGTGCCCTGCGATCTACTAGCTTCATATCCTGGGTATAGCACCACGTTGCACCCTATGTCTGCCAAAATAGCCTCCAACCTCCTGCGACCCTGTGCATGATTAAGCAGGTACAGATACTAACTGACTCACCATTCTTATATCACAAGGCTTTCACGAAAGCAATGTTACACAGATGGCTATAGACTGCCAGTAGGGGCACTGTTATGTGGATTGACACGTACATTGTTAGATGGCCTTAAATATACGTCAAGGAATAGTTTACAAACAATGCAGGACAGATGTTACATAGCATTTATATCCGTAATATTAACTCTGGTGGCCACTTATCAACAACCACGAACCTCAACGCCAAGCAGCAATAACATTATCGCTCGGCCTTGTCACTGCCCATTCTTGTATTAACAGGTTCCAAAGACCTCGATCCAGGCTCGGAGGGGACCCTGAGGGACCCCGGGAACCCCGTTGACAGGCTGTGGAGGTGGTGGAGTGGTGAGGACAATGCACAACTCGCTGGAGTTTGAGGGGGAGCCGGTGCGCAAGTCGCCTATGATTCACGGCAAGGAGCAAACGAGAGCCTCCATGATGGTAAGAGCGGCCTTCTTCTCGCCCATGTACGTATCTACATAGATACTGTAAATGAGGATGAGGGCCTTGCATTTATAGGGAACTTAAATGTCCCTAAAGCTCAACAGCGCTGTGCACCACTTCTCAGCTCAATCCTTCCAATGCTCTGC
Organism: Mordacia mordax; assembly: GCA_036362905.1. Classification (NCBI taxonomy): domain Eukaryota; kingdom Metazoa; phylum Chordata; class Hyperoartia; order Petromyzontiformes; family Petromyzontidae; genus Mordacia; species Mordacia mordax. The sequence goes on from JAZEWT010000014.1 coordinate 12,791,339, forward strand.
TGCAGTCTGGCTAAGGGGACTCGCAGCAGCAGTTGCCACTGTGCAACGACAGTTTTCAATGTGCAGCATAAGGTTCCATCATCACTCCCACTCCAATTGCCAGTCACCTTCCAGCGTGGTCACCATTAAGTCAATACTCAGTACACTACAGCCAGTTTGTGTGATTCAGCTTGTCTTTGTTAATGTTGATAATTGATACATAATGTAAATGATTACGAAATATTATGGGTTACGATCAATTGCGAGTGATCAGGACCACTCAAGCTTTTGTTTTGGACTGCAGGGTGCCACAGCAGTAACATTTGTGCCTCATGGAAATAAAGTCATGCTCGAGGTGGTTTTATTCCTTCCTCGGGTGCATACCTGTATGGAGTTTGTGTGTTCTTCACCTGTTTTGCGTGGGTTTTCTCCGGTTTGTCCAATTTCCTCCCACAACTAAATCAAAACCATCATGAATTAATTATCAGAATACATCATACTATATAGGAAGTAGTGTATAGTGAGTTGGCACTAGCTAATCACCTGGATGATTCCCTCTCTGCAGTTTCCTCACGTCTCAATATCCTTGTTTTGTCCATGTCCAAGCATGGAATTTGCTTGCATTAGGAATTTTATTAGTATTGTATTTTAAAACTCCCATTGTAACTGTCATATACTCAGGGTTATGAAAATGTTTGTCTTGAAACAAGCTTAAGATATAGATAATGTCAGTCATTTTTTACACTGTTTCCTGGTCTCTGTGCCTGCAGGCGTCCATGGGTAACCACTCTCCCAGCAGCCCACTGTCCCCACTGGCGGAGGTGGCAGGTGCTGCCCCCCCTCTGCTTGCAGTGCTGGAACCAGGGGTGGATGCTGACCTCCCAGGGGGGCTCTCCCTCTTCCCCAGCCTCGACAGCGTGGGTGGACTGGCTGTGTCACACGAGCACGCCGACGGGTGTGTGAGGAGGAGTGTCAAGCTGACCTAGAGATACCGAACTTGGCATATAGGCACTTGACCTAGCCCACAAACACCTGACTTGGTCCTTAAACATACGGTCATATCCACAGACACTCATAGATACTGGACCTGGCTCACAGGTGCCTGATCACGTCAAACCAAACCCAGTCTCAGCTCGCCAATAAATCACCCCAACTAGGCAGTACATTGTCTGCCTCGGCAAACTACTCCTTGTGTGATGTGGTGTTGGCAGGGACCCTCCAAGCGATCCGCCCGAGAAGACCAACATGACGTGGCTGGATGCAGCACAGGTGAGCGGGCAGCGGACTTCTTTTGTGACACCCCACGGACAGGCACCATTTCACCTGTCTCAATGGAAACAGACGACCTAACCGCTGGGAATCCCAGCAACACAACAAAGGCATGGAAGCCGCAATTTGGCGTAGCACATTAGTCATTTTCCAGCTGAACTTATCTGCGCATAATTCAGAGTAACCATTCTGAACATCATTGTGAAGAATGTCAATAACTCAATAAGCAGACACTGTCTTTTTCATATGCTAGTTTCAGCATAGTGTCTTAGCAGAGGCAAGAAAATCGTTTGTCAGAAGAGTTCCAGAGTTTACTTTTCTTGAATCGCTGCTGCTGAAACGAAATCACTCCCACAAAACCATGTGGTTGAGGGGTTGTGTAAGAATTTTTTTTAGTTGTTATGTGGATAGATATATGAATGAGACATTGCTTATTAATTTTGTTAATCTGCACATAGAATTGTGAGCTGCTATGCATCCTGACATATTCAAGAAGCTTCTTACTGAGCGTGGAGCACAGGCTGATCTATATAGGACTGCCACCGCATTTATTTTTTGGAGGCTTGCTGTGTGATTTTATTGCAAAGTGTGTGAGTGTGTGCTTGTTTTTGTGCTTGTGTGTATGTGTGTGTGCTTCTAGTGCAATTCCCGCTTAATCCTGCACAGGGTTGCAGGTGGCTGGAGCTTATCCCGGCAGACAGGGCGCAAGGCGGGGTTATTCCCCGAATGTTGCACCAGTATATCACAGGGCACTTGGAGCGATTTACTCAGGAGACCAACTAACCCAGACAGAAGTGTGTCTTTGGACGGTGGGATGAAATCGGAGTACCTGGCAAAAACCCATGCGGACACGGGGAGAACACGCAAACTCCACACAGAAAGGCACCCAAGCCTGGAACCGAACCCGGGGCCTTCTGGCTGTGATGCGACAACACTACTTAACTGCACCGCCGCACCGCCCTGTACAGCACAATATGGAGCAAAAGTGGTGCATCTGCCAATCATCTCAATCAAGCAGCCCATAACACCTGAATTTGTCCCATGACCTGTTGGTGAGCCTTAATGTGCACCTAACCTGCACAAGCACCGTGGTGAAGTCAACACCACTTAGTTACAAATGGCGGTTGTTGCTTGTAGTGTACTGCAATGCAAACTTGACAACCTGAGTTCGAGTCTCACTCATAAAGAACATCAGTGACAAATATATGAACTGGTCCTGGCCCTCCCATAGGTCAACTCAGTCTAAAATGAGTACTGTTCATGGTGCAATGTGTAAACATAAGCACTAGAGAAACAAAGTGGCCAGGAATGGAGTTGGTCACCCACCCCCATGTGTGCCATGCTGGCCTTTCATAAGTACTCGCTAACAATACTTTCTCTTAAGTTTTGTTCAGACTATATGATATATCTTAATGGCTGCCCGTTGTCTATATGTATGTGCATCTACGCATGTATTTTTTTGTTATGTGCGTTACTTGTATGGGTGTGCACGTGTGTGCATCTATGTTCATGTGCATTTGTGTGTATGTGTGTCTTAAGCAGAAAACGGTAAATAAGGAATCTTTGTGTTTGTATCTTTGTGTATGGATGCCTGTGTTTGTGCCCACATACATGTGTGCCTGCGTGCTTCCACGTGCATGTGTTTTATGTGTTACGTGTATGTGTGTTGTGTATGCTTGTGCAGCTGGTGCTGGAAGAGGCCGGGAAGCCTCTGCACATCAAGGAAATCAAGCAACGTGTACTGGAAGCCGGCCTCGTGCAGTCCAGGTCTGGTCCCACCGCTGCATCACACCTCGGCCCCACAGCACCATTGGTCCACCAACAGTATGACCACACATGCGTCTGTCTGGCTGGTGATCCAAAATCAAAGTGCATGATGGTTAATTTCATTGTCTTTGTTTCATTCTTATTGTTGCAGCTCAAAGTCAAGCCTGGAGGCAGTGATGTATAGAGAGGTAAGGAACACAGATGGTTGTGATGATTGCTTCAAAAAGCTGCTCTCTCGGGACAGCCGCGTCGATGGCTCTCTCTCCTCTCCTCGCGACGTTTCGCCTCACACGTTGGAGGCATCCTCAGGCGTAGTGTTCGTGCGCGGCTTCTATTGTCTCCTTAAATGTGTGGGCGTGATGCGTGTGTTCTTTGTTGTATGAGTCCGCCTCTGAGTCACCTTGACACTAATTTCCATATCCTATTCCCACCCCCGGAACTGTGATTTCCCCCTCCCTGCTTTGTCTGTGGCTAGTCCCCTAATTTCCATCTCATGAAAAGATGCCCCTCACACAATTAGACGATCCCTCTCTGATGTCAGGAATGCAGGATATCAGAGAGGGATCGTCTAATTGTGTGAGGGGCATCTTTTCATGAGATGGAAATTAGGGGGACTAGCTACAGACAAAGCAGGGAGGGGGAAATCACAGTTCCGGGGGTGGGAATAGGATATGGAAATTAGTGTCAAGGTGACTCAGAGGCGGACTCACACAACAAAGAACACACGCATCACGCCCACACATAAAAGGAGACAATAGAAGCCGCGCACGAACACTACGCCTGAGGATGCCTCCAACGTGTGAGGCGAAACGTCGCGAGGAGAGGAGAGAGAGCCATCGACGCGGCTGTCCCGAGAGAGCAGCTTTTCGAAGCAATCATCATGCATCGAGCCGTGAAAACCTACATCATTACACAGATGGTTGTGTTCGTAGTGATGGTGATTACCACCGTACATCTTTTGCCACATTTCCACTGCACAACCGAGCCATGCCAGGGCCTCAAGTTTTTCCACTGTAGAGTGGGAGCCTTGTCACATGGATTGAATGAGTCCAGTTGTATTCAAATGACGTGGTGGTTAAGCTTTATCTTCACGGTGTACTGACCGACATCAGACGCAATGATTAAATCATTAACTCCCAGCCCTGCTTAGCCTCGAAGCAATATTGTGAGGCCAGAATGTTCACTGTTTCCAGCACGGTTTGATTCCAACTTGGTTCGGCAATAAAACACTCAACCATTTCGGATCCTGCCCTAGTGCAGCTCAGACGTGCCAGAGGGAGAGGTGTGCTGGCCTCGCCAAGTAGCGTGTCGCAAAACCAGCCGGTGAGTCTAACCTGCTTGTTGTTTTATGTACAAAAACAAAAGCCAGGAAAGACCCTCTGACTCGTTTTATTTAATAAAGAATGAAGGCTTTAATTAAAAAAATTATGCCCTCAGGTTCCTAACATACTCTGCACTTGGTTTGAGAGCTCACGCCTACCACCAGAGAGCTTACGGTTCGAGAACGTTCACCTCGCTGCCGATTTGATTAGACTCAATTATCTAACTCGATTCCCACTATTCGATTCCCCATTTATTAATACCGGAACTGATTACTCTCGCAGACACATAACAAACTAAAATGGCTGTCGCAACAAAATGTCCACCGCAAAGCTTGCGCTGAGATATGACAAGAGATGTCTGTTTCCCTCTGCTCCCCCCCCCCCCATGTTTTGTAACTTCTCTGTTTACATCCGTTATCAATTTCCAGACACAGAAGGGAAGTCGAAGGTTCAAGCGAATCGAGAACAGGAATGGGGTCTTTGCGCTGCTGGTAAGATCTACTTGGAAATTAGTGTTGTTATTTTTTATCGATACGCTGTTTTACCTAGGAGGGCCTCATGGAGTCTCAACTGTTTTAGGAGGGTTCTGTCAAGTTTCACATATCAACAGTTGCTATCAAGGGGTCCTTATTGCCAGTATACAGATGATAAAAAAAAAGAAAGATTCCACCCTTTTTGGCAACAATACAGATGTTGAAATGTTCAAACACCAAATGTCCTTAATCAGGTGTTCAGTAACAGCACTTGCCCAAACATTCTAAGTGGGGAATCTTTGTGTCTAAGCACTTATTCTTGTGTATGAATGCATGTGTTTGTATGTGTCTACATGCATGGTGTCTTTGTATGCATCTATCTCCACGTGTTTCTATGTGCATTGATGCATAATCAGATATTACTCAATAAATTTACATTTAAGAAAGTTAAATTATAAAATGTTGTTGGCATATTTCATGAAATCAATTTAAAAAAATGGATATGCTTTGTTTTAAACATCAGTCTTATCAAGCAGCATGGGGTAGAGTGAAGTCTCGAACCCTTACGCATGCTGAGAATTGCGCTCGCTGCTTATGCAGAGCAACTCTCACATCGAGTCGTGACAACTTATAACCTTATCCACTCTCTCTGGCCTGTGAAGAGGTGCCATTCTTTGAGAGATCACGTTTAATATTATTTCCCTTAGGCCACACATAGTGGTGTTATTGACATGTGTTGCTAATACCATACATCCCATGCAGTGCATCTCAAGGCATCAACACAAACCAAGATAATCACTCGCAGGAATAAAGTTCTTACGCAACAAATACAATTTTAAGTATCAATTCAGTTTAGAGAACACATACTTCAAGTCAAGGAAAATTAATCTGTACTTGAGTTGTGCATGAATTATTTGAAAACAACCTCATTAAATCTTTAATTAGTGAGTTGTGGATGCATTCAGAATATTCTACGGAGCCAAAACAGCAAATATCCGTTGTACTGATTTAAGTTTTCACGGCTCAATGCATGAGGATGCCTCCAATGTAGGAGGTAAAACGTCGCGAAGGAAAGAAGAGGAGCGATCGACGCGGCTATTCCGAAAGAGCGGCTTTTGGAAGCAAGCATCAAATGTCCGTTGTTAATTTAGATCATCTTTGCTGCTATATCTCTGCGATGATCATGATATTGTGACAACTGGTGTCTTACCCTGGGCATGAACGTGCACCCAGACGCAAGCCGAGCGGCAGCAGCAGCTCCTGCACTGCTACTCCTCCACCACCACCGCCACAAGCACCAGCAGGGCGTTCCCCCTTCCCCCACACCTCACCTCGTCCCCCTCCACCGCCGTGGCCCGCCTGGTCCAGGCCACGCCTCCTCCCAACCCCCGCGGGGCCCCGTCCCCGTCGGCTTCCGCGTCGGCGTGCGTCACCAGCGGCTCCGGCGCCGTAGCCATTTCGTCGTCCTCGGCCTCCCCCCGAACGGCGTTGTCTCCCGGCCGAGGCCCAGGTGGGCCGCCCCCTCTTGGCGGCGCGGGGGCGCTGCTTGGCGGGGGCAGCGGGGGGGGTCCGGGACTGAGGGCTGGCACGGCAGGGTCTCAGCGCAGCAAGGCACGCCGGCTCGCACGTCGGAATGCCGTGAGCGAGCGCTACCGCACCAAGTACCAGCGCCTGCGCCGCCTCGTGTGCACCACCATCTTTGTGAGTCGCTTGCCCTGGCGTAAACTATTACCGGCTAAAAAAACCCCACTGCTATTACTTTTCACGAGGCATCAGTACAATCCCACATCTCAACTCGCTGTCTAATTACCTGACAGTGCGGAATGGTGTTAAGGCTAACTATGGTCTGCCCATTAGTGGAGAAGAGAAGTGTGCGTGTGCTTCTGTGAGGAGGTGGTAGTGTAGTGGTTAGTGCAGTACGATACTAATCACATGATCATAGCTCAATTCCCTTCCATCAACAGTGAAATGAGTACTCGGTGTAGTGTGTTAACGTCATCATTTCAAGGCAAAGGCAGTGGCACGTGGTGCTAACCACACCACTACTATGCCTATCGTTTCAGCCTTCATAGGCTCTGTCTAACAGCACTGGCTCTGACGGCCTATGTGTGCTGCAAAATGCGATCTTAATGTTTGTTGTCGATACGCTGGTGTAGGAGAACGCAGCGCTGTGTGACGAGCTGGCGCGGGCAGAGGCACACGTTGCTCGAGCCAAGGAGCAGAGGAGGTGCCATACGCACACGCACGCACACACGCTACTTGGTGTGGGCTCATCGGCCAACAAACGGGGGCCAGCAGTTCCATGAACAAGTTAAGCGGCAACGCGTTCAACTTATATTGCAAAGGGTCACTGCTCACATCCACAAGGCCACCCCCTGATTATTACCACAGTGTGTATTCACCATTTATTACTTGTCGTCTTCTCACAGTGCATCCTGGGACATTGTTCCTAACGACTCAGCCATTGTGTGCCAACGTCATTGTCAAAATGTCACCTTTGAAAGTATTCCTCAAATGTGATGACACACAGCAGCAATTGTTACTCTCTACCAGCACACGAAATGCTTGTTTACAGGCCAGACGCTGAGTCACTTTGTGCCACACAGGGACAGCTGCCACTAAGGCTTCTCCTGTGAAAAGTGGCATTGGTGCTTGTCTTCTGTTTACAGCTCTGAGCCAGTAGTGTGAATTCCATATTCCTATGGCAAGTGCGAGTCTATGCATAGAACAACAACTATTGACATTCCCTCAAGGTGGTACAAGTCCCGGAGGGATGATGGTTCCAACCAACTACCTCAACAGGATTTGAATTTGCTACCTTCCGACTACAAGCCACTTGCCCTGCCACCGCTCTTCTGCAGCCAATCACAATTACTAAAAACGCTTCTTACGCTCAGAATGAATAAATAGATGTATGTATTTAAGAGTGCATGGTGTAATATTAATGCACGCGGTATAACACTAATATTACATATAGTCAAACGTAGAAAATCAAACGCACGATGGTGGCCGTTGCACATTTGAATTTTCACTCATGGCTGACGTCGGTGACTAATATCGGAAGAGTCTGTAAAATATCACAAGACAGGTGGCCGTGGGTGGTGCTGACCACCTACCCTATCGTGGACCATAGCCTTAATAAGTGCTCCCTAATAGCACTTTTAACCAACAGTTAGATGGGGGATCTTTGTTTTTCTGAGTTCAGGATGCTGCTGAAGCGCTTCCTGCAGTATCAGGCTCTCTACGAGGGCACAGACCGCGCAGCCTCGGCCTCCCCCACCGGGGTCACAGTTGGGGGCCCTGGAGCTGCCCCCCCTTCTGCTCACTCGCCCACCACGATCACCGGGCCCTCCTCAAGCATTGCTGTAACGGCAGCCATCGTCCCGGTGCTGGATGAGCCTCCCACGAGGAAACCCAAGCGGGTAAAGAAGGAACGGACGAGGGAGAGGAGCAGGGAGGATGACGATAAAGGTGAGATTCCGTAAAATCAGTCTACTGCTAAATGAATGCCTTCCATGCCACGTGTGTCATGGGAGTTGTTTGATTGTATGTCATTGCTGACCAGTGTGGGTGGGAGAAGTGAGGTGCTTGACACTGGTCCGGTGGATATTTTGCTTCCCAATGATGTAAGCAGTGGCTAGGAGTCATTAATTTTGGCAAGTTTCTTAAGGTGGTGAGCTAATCACTTCACCACTGTTTGACCTCGTTATGCCTGGTACCATCGTGCCGAGGAGAGGATGCTACAGCCCGTAGGCTGGATGCGACCCACAACTTGTCATACGACCCACGGCCACGAGGCTTACCACCTGTATGAATGGTTTGCAAGCAATGTGCATCCCTCACTGTGAGCGTCTAAGCCAGACTAATCAGGTGCTGGAGGGGAATATTTTCCACCTGGCAGCAATGTGCTGTTTGTAATGATAGCACCCTATTCAGTTCTGGCTGCCACTGCACGTGTACCTTACAGTGTAAACTGACTAAGCTCGGTGTGGGAATGGGGTTAACTGCCAGAAGTAATTAAAAATCATACTTAATAATAATTATTAATTATTATATTCGGTCCATCGTTAAGAAGTGGGTGCCCTTCCCATACCTTAGTGTAAACTTCAGCAAAGCTGACTATCCAAGAACTGACCTAAATAATTACTGCATTGTGATTATTTTCTGTTATGCATTTTACAGTTTTGCATTGAACTAGGAGCTGGGAGTCCTATATTATAGAGGGACTCTTGTCTATAAACGTCTGACCATTCAAGTGAGTTTGACTGCTGACGAGGCATGGCATGTCGAAACGATTAAGAATGGTGTTCGTGCTGAGCCAGGGCTGCTAAAATGTTGCACTATAAGAAGGCCGTGCAGCTGATGAGTTGTATATAACAATATTTTTTTAAGATTATGTGGAGAGATGGAAATATGAAGGTGACATGGCCTGTTTGTTTATTTTGTGACGAATTGTTTATGTTATGACCTTCGTGGGGGGCGGGGGGAGTGGGAAGGGGTTGGGCATTTTATGCCATGTGTTGAATGGTGTATATATTGTCATCATGATTATTTTACAACCGACAAATGACCAGGACTTTTTCCTGATAATACTGACTATTCTAGCTCCCTCAAAAAAGGATGATGCTGGGAAAACCTGGACAAGTGGTAGTCCTAACGCCACCCTCTGCCTCTCGTTGCGGCGGCCGTGTTCTAGGCGCGAAGGGGAAGGCCTCAAAGCGGAGGAAGGGCGGTGAGGGCCCTACGCGCCGTCTCGTGCAGCCAATCCCTCTCGACCAAATGGGCCGACCGATCTTCCCCATCGTGCTTGGAGATTTGACCATTTACAGCCTCGGGGAGGTGCAAGCGCGTGGCTCACTTACACCTTCATTGTGCTGCTCACGGTATCCGACATTTCGTTCCGCATGCTTGGACCTGCAGAGCAGAAGCAGCTCCCAGTGGGCATGTGTAACAGACCGTCGGACATCAAGCCGAGTAGAACACGACACGACCATAAAGTACATCAGCTGCACTGCACAACTGCTAAAACTCACGTAATACAATGATTTGACAAGTAAACCCGACTTTGTATTAATATTTTGCCTTTCCACAATTGTGCCCTACTTGTGCTCTCAGCAAAATGTTATCAGACAGAATTCATTCGCAATTCTCACTCGGCAAATTTGAGTGCATGGCCCATGAAAACGGACATTACAGAGCTACTTCTGGAATCCCTGCTACAAATGACTCATGGTAAAGATAGTAGGGGCAGCATTTTCCCACCTGCCCTGCCACGCATAGTAAGGTGTGTCACGTGACCAGTATTGTAAAATTACAGAGCTGGAAGTTACCGAAATTCGTTTTTTTGGGCAGACGTTGGTGACCAGGCTATAGTGTTAGTGCAGTGCTGTTTCAGCTAATGTTGTTAGTACTGTGCTCAATTTAGATATATAGTGTTAGTGCATTGTTGGCTAACGTTATTTTCAGTCTTTTACATGCATTGTGTTAGTCTAGTGCAGGGATAGCTAGTGTTAGCATACAAACATAATATTACTGCACTACAGCATTAGTTATTGTGGTTACCATAGTGTTATACCAGCAGTGTTAGTGTAGTCCAGCGTTAGCACGTGTCGTGCTAAATCACCCAGGTTGTCTTGTTGTGGCTGTCAACCTGCATCTCCTCTGCGTGTGCAGATCATCACTGACCGGCCGGGCTTCCACGACGACAGCCACATCTATCCTGTGGGTTTCTGCAGCACGCGCACCGCTGGCAGCCTGCGCCACTGCGAGCTCACCTGCCTCTACACCTGCCAGATCAAGGACGGCGGCTTCGGGCCCCAGGTAAGGTGCACGCAGGCTTCTAAAGATCATCGTTATCAGAGTCTGCGCTTAATCCTGTAGATGGTCATGGCGAAGCTGAACCCTCTACACACAGCGTAAGGCAGGGCTGTGCCCAAGGTGGAACGCCAGTCCATCACAAGGCAGCAGAGGCAAGTTAACAGACCATTTACTCTAGGCAGCAACATGTTTGGACTATGGGAGAAAACCATACTGCCTGGAGAAAACTCACATGGACACACACATTACAAGCAATCTTCACACACAAATGCATTGGAGCCAGAAATTGAACCCAGGCCCTTCTTTCTGTGAGGCAACAGCCCTATTCACGCCGCCACCATGCTGCTAGCTTTCAAAGCTAAAAGTTACAATTTAAAAAAGCATAATTCTGGATGACACGAATTTCGTACATTCAGAGGCATGGGGGAAACCACAAACAAATGCAAAGGCAGCCAAAGCTGGCATTACCAATAATTGCCTAAGTTCTGAAGCCCTATAGTGGAATTTCCAACTTCCTTAATGATTATATGTGTAGGAACAATCCGGAATACCCAGAGAAAACCCACAAGTACGAGGGAGGTAACGCTCAATTACCATGCAATGGAAACAAAGATTAATCTACTTGCTGTACTGCCATCTCTTGGCGTGCTGGGGTATGATAGTAATAATAATTGCACTTCCAGAGCACTTTTAACCCTAGGGTCACAAAGCGCTACACAGAGCTGTGGAGAGAATGTCATGTCAACAACAACAGCGACATATGAACAGCACATCAACAACAATAAAAAAATTGTTGCAAATCTAAGCTGTGGAGAGAATGTCATATCAACAATAACAACAGCAGAGCAATACAATTGACAGTCAAACAACGGTCATAACTTTTAGAAGAGCATAAAATAAGCGATAAAAATTATTGTGAAACAAACAAAGGAAGGAATAAGTGTTCCTGAGCAGTCGCAGTTCGGCAGCAAGCCATCATCCCACACGACAATAGTGAGCCGCATCAGCAGTCCGAGCCAGAGGACTTGAAAGCCTTTCAAAAGAAGTGAGTCTTGAGACGAGATTTGAAGATGCCCAGAGATTTACCTGACCGAATCGCCAATGGAAGGGCGTTCTAGAGTCTGGCAGCAGTGCGCGAGAAGGCTCTGTCACCCATCGAATGGAGGTGCGATCTGGGTACTGGCAGCAAGCCTGAATTGGAGGATCAAAGTGGTCGTGTAGAGGATGATGCCTGAAGTAGGTCATGGATGTATGTTGGAGCAGCGCCAGTGAGAGCCTTTTAGGTGAGAAGGAGGATCTTGAAATCGATCCTATGTTTCACCAGTAGTCAGTGGAAAAACACCAGTACTCGGGATATGTGATCGTGGATTGGTGCGTAATTGAGGACTCTAGCAGCCACATTCTGCACACATTGGAGACGATTGATCAGGTAGGCAGGGATGCCAGGGAGTAGTGTATTCAGTTATCGATTTGTGAAGAGATGAAGATGTGTATTAGCCTCGATGCTCATGAGAAGTGAGCTTCACGATTTCGGAATTGGAAGGTTACGAGCTCAAATTCTGGGTTGGGCATTGGCTTGGTCCATCATATATTTATCAGGGGTTGATAAAATTAGTACCACTTTGTAGGCAATTAACAATGATTTCAGAAGGATAGATTTGTTTTATCCATCCGAATGTGAAATTAATAATAATTGCATTTCTAAAGCCATTTTCACCCAAAGGCCACAAAGCGCTGCACAGAACTGCGCAGAGAATGGCACATCAGCAACGAGATAAGAATGGCAAATTAGCAGTAACGGTTTTATTTGAATTTTGTTTACCTCCACTGACTTGGGGATGTAATGAGAAAGTGCCACAACAATGTTCATTTGAGCAAGAATTCACTTTTGACTCGACATATATACTTATATTTTATTACTAGCTGAATGCTCATCAGGGCTAAAATATGAAGATAAAATAAGATTTTAAAAGCTGGTTTATTCAAAATTTCTTTGCAGACAACATTTGGTGTGAATTTTCATACAATAGTAAGCACATTTCCTCATGAGTTGCTAACACTGATAAAAACATTTTACATTATTCAGATTTTTCAAACATGATAGCAGGTTAAACTATGGGTACTTTTGCCAATATTCATATGTAAAAATGAAAAAAGGTTTTTACTATTTATCTCGGGCGGCACGGCGGCCCAGTGGTTAGCGCTGACACCTCACAGCAAGAAGGTCCCGGGTTCGAATCTCTCAGCTCGGGTGCCTTTCTGTGTGGAGTTTGCATGCTCTCCCCGTGTCCGCGTGGGTTTTCGCCGGGTACTCCGGTTTCCTCCCACAGTCCAAAAAGCATGCTCCTGGATAGGTTGATTGGCTCGCAGACTAAAATTGTCCCGCAATGCCCGGCGATGGACTGGCGTCCCGTCGTCGGGTGTATCCCTGCCTTGCGCCCTGTGTTTCCAGGATAGGCTCCGGCTCACTGTGACCCTATATAGGATTAAGCGGTTTCAGATAATGAGATGACTATTTATCTCATCTCATTGTCAGAAAACCACGTACACCGCTAGGGTGCCACGTTGGGGCGGCCCGAATGTGCCAGGGAAAATGTGTGCGAACTGCCCGAGAAAACTGTGAGTGGACCGCAGTACCCAATCAACTAATTAAGGCTCAGTGAGTACTGTACTGCCACCGGCTGGCCACCACGAAGAAAAACACGGTAAATAATCTCATCTCATCTCATTGTTGGAAGCCGCTTAGTCCTGTGCAGGGTCAGGGTGAGCCGGAGCCTATCCCGGCAGACACAGGGTGCAAGGCAGGGATATGCCCACGATGGGACGCCAGTCCATCACCGGGCACTGCGGGCAATTTAGTTTGCAATCCAATTAACCTGTGCAGCAGCATGTTTTTTGGACTGTAGGAGGAAACCGGAGTGCCAAGCAAAAACCCACACGAACACGGGGAGAACATGCACAGAAAGGCACCCGAGCCAAGATTCGAACCCGGGATCTTCTTGCTGTGAGGCGATAGCGCTACCCACTGAGCCACTGTGCCGCCCTTTTTACTATTTATAATAATAATAATAATAATTGCTTTTTTAGAGCTCCTTTCACCCGAGGATCACAAAGCGCTACACAGTTGCGGCGAGAACGGCATGCCAACAACGGCATTAGAACAGAAATTCAGCTACAATAACGTTTTTTTGGGTTATGTTGTGAAAATTATACAGGGGTTAAGATCTTATGCATACATTACATACATACATTTCAACTTTATTGTAAATTCTGCCATATGTACAGAACATATAGAGGATTGAAATGTTGTTGGGACAGAGTTCAGTATCCTGACAGACTGATGTATAAAGCTGTTACGCAGTCTGGTGGAGCAGGCTCGGAGGCTGCAGTATCTTCTTCCAGGTGGCAGGAGACTGAAGAGGATGGGTGGGGTCGCTTTCAATACTGATGGCTTTGCGGGCTAGGCGGGTGTTGTAAATGTCCAGGAGGGTGGGGGGTGAGGCACTAGTGGTCTTGCCAGCCACATTCACTATGCGCTGCAGAGTCTTGCGATTGGAGGCAGTGCAGCTCCAAACCACAGTGATGCAGCTGGTCAGAATGCTCTCAATGATGCCTCGGTAGGAACACATAATGAGTGTCGGGGCTCTTGCTCTCTTTAGCTTCCGGAGGAAGTAAAGATGCTGCTGGGCTTTCTTGGCCAGTGATGCGGTGTTATTTGTCAAGGAGAGGTCCTTGGTGATGTACACATCCAGAAATTTGGTGCGGCTTACCCGCTCCACAGCAGTACCATTGATGGTCAGCATGGGGTGTTTGGGTGTGGGCTTTCTGGAGGTCAATAACAATCTCCTTTTTTTCCATACATTTAGGGAAAGATTGTTATTTTTGCACCACGTGGCCAGTTGGTTCACCTCATTCCTGTAGTTCGATTCATCACTGTTGCTGATGAGACCCACTACAGTTGTGTCATCAGCAAATTTGACAAAGTGGTTAGAACTGTACGTTGGTGCAGTCAATTGGTGCGCAGTCAAAAGTCAGCAGGGGACTGAGCACGCATCTTTGGGGAGCCCCCCCCCTACTCAGTGTGGTGGAGCTCGATGTGTTGCTGCCGATCCTTACTGACTGCGGTCTCTCAGTCAGAAGGTCCAGTATCGAGTTACAGAGTGATGTGTTCAGGCCCAGCAGGTTCAGTTTCCTTAGCTGCTGAGGGATGATGGAATTGAATGCTGAACTGCAATCTACAAACAGTATTCTCGCATAAGAGATTTTCATGTCCATGTGAGTGAAGGCTAAGTGAAGGGCAGAGGAGATTGCATCATCAGTGGACCGGTTGGTGCAATATACAAACTGAAAGGGGTCCAAGGTGGGAGGAAGGATAGATTTTATGTGGTGGATGACTAGCCACTTAAAGCACTTTATAATGGTGGAAGTCAGTGCGATATGGTGGTAGTCATTGAAGTAGGATGGGGGTGACTTCTTTGGCACTGGTATAATGGTGGTGGCTTTGAAGCATGTGGCTACCACAGCCTGGCTCAAGGAGGTGTTGAAGATCTCCATGAGGACATCCTTGAGCAATTCTGCACAATCTTTCAACACACGACCAGGTATGTTGTCCAGACTGGCAGTCTTGCGGGCGTTAGTCATGGAGAGTGATTTCTTCACGCTGGCTGGGGAAAAGCACAAACTGGCTGTTGAGAGGGGGTGGTGTCATCCGTGCAGGCATGTTTTTTAGTGCTTCAAAATGTGCAAAGAAGTTGTTGAGTTCATTCAGCAGAGAGATGTTGTTGTCACAGGCCTGTGGTGGCAGTTTGTAGCCCGTGATGGTCTGGATGCCCTGCCATAGGCTCCATGTATCTCTGCTGTCTTTGAAATTACAGGTTATCTTTTTCGTGTACAGACGCTTGGCTTTCCTGATGCCAGAGGACAGGTTGGCTCTGGCTGTTCTCAGTCCAACTACGTTACCAGCTCTGAAAGCAGCGTTCCAGGTCATCAGCAGTCTGTGAACCTCCCCCATCAGCCATGGCTTCCGATTAGCCCGAGTGGTGATGATTTTAGTGACAGGCTCGTCATCAATGCATTTGGTGATGTAGGCTGTTACAGTCTCAATGTTCTCTTGTATGTCAGTGTGTTGGTTGTATGTGGCTGTTTGCTTGAACATAGCCAAGTCAGTGGTGTCAAAGCAGTCCTGGAGCGCAGAGGTGGCACCCTCAGGCCACACACATATCCGTTTCTGAACCGGTTTTGTGACTTTCACCCGTGGTCTGTATGCTGGCTTTAGCATAATAGTGATGTGGTCTGAGAAGCCGAGGTGTGGGAGGAGTTTAGCCTTGTATGCTCTTTTGTGGTTTGTGTATACAAGGTCCAATGGATTATTTTGCCTTGTTGGATAATCAACATGCTGGTGTAATAATAATAATAATTGCATTTATAGAGCACTTTTCACCCGAGGGTCGTTTGGTAATACTGACATAGGTCAGCATGGTTGAAATCCCCAGCAAGAATGAGAAATCCATCTGGGTGGGCTGTCTGTTGCTCACTGATGGCGTAGTACAGTTCATTGAGTGCCTCATTAATGTTGTTATTGGGGCTGAGAGGTATGTATACAGCTCCGGCACTTGATGATCATTAACTCCACCAGCGGTGAACAACGTTTAGAGACCACTACAGTGTCACTACACCAAGCATCACTGATATAAAGACACACACCAACGCCGCAAGTCTTATCTCCCCTAATCAAGGCTCTGTCCCCTCGGTGGCATGTTAGCCAGTCTAGTTGAATAGCGGAGTCCGGGATGTTGTCATTAAGCCATGTTTCTGTAAAGACGAAAACACAGCATTTCCTCATGTCGTGCTGGGTAGACCTCAGAAGATGTATGTGGTCCATTTTGTTTATGGAGCGTACATTGGCGAGTAGAATAGTTGGGATAGCCGGTCTGTTTGAGCTAGCTGCTAGCCTAGCCCGGATGCCCCCACGCTTTCCCTCCTGCTTCCTCTCACACCGCCTACAGCGTGTCCTCCCCCGATGGGAAGCAGCAAGCGAGGCCGATGATGTGGTAAGCCGGCAGAGTAATCCAAGGCTCCGTAGTTCTTTTGTTTGTATGGGTTTAAGGTTGTATTCTTTCGTTCTGCCGATGTCTAGCAGAAACTGACGGCTGTACTAGAATCTTGATTAAGACGAACTTGAAGACGTAGACAAGGATACACGTGTAAACACCATACTGCGTCCCTACCCGCCGCCATCTTGTTATCAACGTTTTTTTTGCATCTTTTGCAACAGGTATGTGTAGCGTTTGCAAACTGGACACTTCATGAAAGGTGTCTATTTGGTGGTTTAAGATTTTAACACCTGTATCATTGCCAGAAATGGTGAAAACCTTTTCTCTTTTTTACATATGAAAGCAGGTTGACATCTATGCCTGCGCATAGGGGTTTCTTATTTGCGCATGCACAGAGCCTGCATTGCACAATGACAGACCTTGCAAATTACGTTAAATCATATTGTCCTGGGTATATTGCTTTGTTCTTGTTATTTTAAACGGTGTCTTATATCTTTATTGTTTCGAGTGCTGGCAGTTCATGTAAACTGTATTTTATGTAAAGTGCTGTGAGAACCCCTTATTAATGAAGATATTTTGATTGGTTATTCTTATTGTTGCAGTTGCTGTTTGAAATGTATGTGCACACTGACGAGTGTGGGTCATGGGCCTTCTGCTACTCCCCGTTTCCCACCCCTGCTACCACTTCTGTCCCCACCCCCTGCGGTCCGGCATTAGTTTGAGATTGCGCCAGAGGACGACCCCCAGAACCCGATCGTGGCATCGTCGGCGTCGGCGTGCTACGCCAACCTGATGAGAGCCACACTTGCCGTGCGGTGATGGTCGCACACTCATTCGTGTGTGTGTGTGTGTGTGTGTCAGAGAACACACACAGATATGTCAGTGGCACACACACACAATAATAACGATGCCCCATGTAGCTTGAACATTGGAGCACATGCTGTGAGCAAGTAGCACCAATAAAGGCCGGCACAGTACACAAACGGGCAGTAGCCAGCACCACAACAGGTGCCCCTGCCCCCTCATGACCTTTTATACACTCCCAAGTTATAAAAATAAGTCTTGAACTCAAATGCATACCCAATGTCATGTTTACATGGGCTATATATTTGAGTAAACCCAGGGAGGCATAGGAGCAGTTCATATAATCATCGTTGGTGTTGGCCTTGAAGAGAAACTGAAC
The DNA here is from genome assembly GCA_036362905.1 of Mordacia mordax. Taxonomy (NCBI): domain Eukaryota; kingdom Metazoa; phylum Chordata; class Hyperoartia; order Petromyzontiformes; family Petromyzontidae; genus Mordacia; species Mordacia mordax. The sequence continues at coordinate 12,809,202 of JAZEWT010000014.1, forward strand.
TCAGCTTGCCAGGATCATAGCACAACCCACCCTTGCTTTCCCAACATACATGAACACTCACTCGGTCATTTACACAATCACTCACTGATAATATATACACACATGTAAAACAACAACTGCCATTTGCACTAAACAGTGGTGACATTACCATCGCACTAGTCCTTGCCCATATGCACCTTGAGGCCAAATAATGTGTGGAAGGTTCGCTGGCAGAAGGTCATGGAACAGATTACAGGTATCATGGGCTAACTGAGTTGACTGAGAGATGCACAACTCACCTATAGTTGCTGAATTGAACTTGCACCACCCCCCACCACATGGTACAGCCCCCCTGCCCTCTCCTGTCGTCTCATATCTGCTGCCATTGTCTCGTGTTCCGTGGTGCAGAGGGAAATCTGTTCCAGCAGTGATTTCCTCCGGGGCGGAGTTTTTTGGCTTCTCTCACCCATCTGTGCAGCACCTCATCCAGAGCTGCCCTGGCGCACGCAAATGCAGCAGGTCAGAGGGAGCGATCCTGCCTCGCCTGCCACTCCGTCCCTAGTCTCGACCGCCGAGTCATCCCACAACGCGTTCTGCGCACGCCCACCTTTCATAATGTCGATCTGATATGTATATTTTGTATGTGTTCTCTAATCCATCTGTTTTCATTTCTGTCTCTCACTGTAATTCCAAACTTGCATTGCTTGTCTGACCGGTGCTATGAGATATGGTCACGTATCGCTCCCCCACAGTTGTAGCGCAGTGTGACGTGCAGTGACCGCGCACCTTGTTGGAGGTTCCCCAACATGCTTGCAGACTTGGTGAAGGAGAATCTTTCCAATCATGGTGATTCGACCAGTAGAAGAAATTTCAGTGAGTGCCCTTGGTCGTGATGGTGGTCACCAGTTAATTTTGATAGTTCTTTTAAGCTAGGGCATCTCAAAATGCATCACGTCTGATATCAAAACAGTTTTCAAAGGGAACCCCCAGTAGCAGCTGTCCCAGTATGGCAGGTGACTCAGCACCTGGCCTGTGAACAGGCATTAATCTGCCACCATAGTGCAGTGATTGCCACTCATTCGCAGGTATCATTTTTTCTACTTTAACCGTTCCTGTGTTTCCTCAGCTGATTGGTTCTGGTTGCCTTTGTTCCCATAACGATTTGTGTCAAATTCAACGCTGCGATGTGGGGTGGTGCGGCGGTGCAGTGATTAGGGCTACACACCCGTTGGCTAGGGATCGACCTCGCCCGTTGCTAGAGAACTGTTTATTATTATAGGAGAAAGTACCCAGTGAACTTGCAAGCTGTAGATGCTGGATTTCTGCGATACAAGAAATATCTAAACTAACCAACGTTGGACATTGCTTCTCATAGGTCAATACAGTCTAATGGGGTGTACAAACATTGGTGCTTGGGAAGACAAAGGTGGTTGGGTGTGGTTCCGATCACATAACCATGTTGTGCGGCCTTAATAGACGCTCGCTAATAGCACCTGCCCCAGAAGTCTGGTTGAGACTTCACAGGAACTGTGTGTGTTTTACGGTGAGTCAACCTCGAGGAGGTACACGACCGGTTCAGATATCCGTCGCTGGTGGTAGCCGTGACCGAGAATCAATCGCGGGGTCGCTGGGTTTATAGGGCAGTACTCTAACTGCAGGCTACACTTCCTCTCCCCTGTAGGTTAACTCAGCCTTAAATGAGTACCGATGTGATGTGTAAAACACTGCCACCAAGGAGACAAAGGTAGCCAGGTGTGGTACTGACCGCCCACTACTCATGTGCTGTGCAGCTTTCATAGGTGCTACTCACGAACAGCACTTGCCCCAACTGTCTGTCAAGGTTTTACGCGGGACCTTTGTGTGGCGTGTTGCTGCAGCTATAAGTGGGTGCGGTTTGAGGTGTGTCGGACGAGCCCGGGGGCTCGAAGCTCTGGGAACAGCCGCCCAGTGGGGAACACGCGAGCTGTCGGAGGCCTCCCACAGGAGAGGGAGGAAGGAGAGATCACCACCCCTGGTGAACACACACCGCCACCTGACACAACAAAAACTACCAGTCGCCACTAAGTGGCAGTCACATCACCACCGCGCTTGTACTAGGCCATATGTATTTTGAGACCAAGTGTCGATAGCTCGCTGCGAGGATGTCACGGTAGAGACCCATTTTTCATGGGCACCAAGAGTCATGCCCTGGAGCACCAGATAAAACATGGTAGTCAAAATCAATCATTAACAATATGTGTTTTCTATTCCCATAAAGAAATCTTATTTTAACGTTGAAAAACGTTGATCATATTAAGTTTGCCATTCTTCAGCGATAATCAGGAGTGAAAGTAATTTAATTGTCTGACCAGTATGGTCGTATCGAAATTCCCTTTCCCACCCCATTTGTACTGAATACTTTGTCTCCTTTTTCACCGATATACCATACTGGACTGGCTTAATTTCACTACTGTCTATACGACTGTTATCAGAAACGTTTCATTATACATGTATGATACTGATATGTTTTCTTATCATACTAACGTCACTTTAAAGAAGAAGAAGAAACCTTTTCTCACACATGCCGCTGGACCAGAGGTGATGAGTGGGACTTTGGTGACGTCGTGTGGGTGATGTTGCCCCAGCCATGGCCCCTAGCGGGCAGCCACTGTATGGGAAGGGAGTGGCCTTGTGATGTTGTTCACAACAAAACCAGTTGTTGGTGTAAACGGTCGGTTCACCAATTGAAACGCTAGTGGGAGCGCTGGAGTGGAAACCTGTTCACCCAGTGAGACCTTAGCAGGAGCACTAAACTCAAGGCTCTTGGAGTTATTGGAACGTGCAAACCCCTCCACAAAAGCAGTGGATTCTGATTGATTGATTTAGTGGATGACTCCAGCTGTGCTTTGAGATGCACTGTTTCACTACATTGCCTTGCGCAGGCCCTGGGGCAGTAGTTCTCGCAGAGGAGGGGTGCACATGCTGCGGCCCGGTAAACGTGCAGGAGAGATTACAGCTGTGTTTGGAAAACACCGATGTTACAGTGTGGCGACAAATATAGTTTCCCCGTGTAGCCTGTTGGAGCAAGTGTTACCTATGAAGGCCGGCCCCCACCATTCAGGCCACCCTTGTTTCCCTAGGGCTGAATTTAACAGCACTAGATACTTATTTAAGGGGTGGCCCAAAACTGGTTCACACAACGGCCACTGTTATTGGTCATGACTGGGAATTGCACTCAGGTTGCCAGGTTCCTTAGGCAGTGCGCTAACCACTGTAGTGACGTAATACACAACCACACACCTCTTGTTTTCCAATGAAAACCTGGACAGGTATTCAACTGAAGAAGTTGACTTGTGCTACTGTCACGCACAGTGACATGCACTTACACACTCGGGCTGGTGGTCACAGATGGCGTCGTGGGGGCGGTGTTGCATTACTAGGGTTGGGAAGCACTGAGCTCTGAGGGTGATCTGTGATGTCGACCCCTCCCTGGTTCCTCCGGCGTCAACAACATCGCCGCTGCTCAGTGGGCGCAAGCGTGCGGCTCCACGCGAGCGCAGAGGACTCGATCAGCAGCCTGCGCTCGCTGCTCGTCACGGCAGGACACACCACGGCCCTACTGTGTCGTGAGCCATCGCACTCGCACTCACTCGCGCACTCACCCATACTCGCCCACTCACGCATTCACGCATTCACCCACTCATCCGTCTTGCACTCACACCCGTCTCACTCACCAGCACTCATGCATTCACCCAACACCCACACAGTCGCACATTCATACTCACCCACTTTTCTCACACACGTTCTTACAGATCTCACTCAAAGACGAAGATCCCCCATGTTGCCATAACAGGCTAGGAACAAATGCTGTTAGTGAGTAGCACCTATGAATGCTGCTATGGTCCACGAGGGGGTTGGTGGCCATCACCAGGCCCCGCCAACACAAGACCTGGTCGCCTTTTTTTTTCTTCAGAGCTGATTTTTACACACTAAATCTGGACCTTAAAGAAACCTAGGACCTGTAAATATGTTAGATACTAACATTGGCCCTAAGCAGGAATAGAACACGGATCGCCAGATTCTTACACAGTGTGATAACCACTGGGCCACCGCTCCCCACGTAATATACACTCACACACCACACACATGAAAGCAATTGCTTCCAAATACTATGCAGTAGGACAATGCATTCAGATGCGCAGACACTGCACGCACTGCTACTTGGCCACCACTCATCCCTGTACACAACGTGAAGCGTGAATATTCACACGCAGAATCCCCTCCTTGTCTTCCCCTCCCGTAGTGACCCCGGATTCTGGATGCATGATCCAGCCGCCCCTCTCCCCTCAGCGCCACCCCCCATCCACCTCCCCCTCCCCTCGGGTCTTCGGTTCGGCCAAGCCTAGTGAGTGAGCGCCACACTATGCAGTATGGTGGCATCGCCTAAGGGATGGTTGGATTGGCAATACCACCGCCTGCCTCAACTAAACCAAATTGCTCACCCACAGAGCGGGGAAACATTCATTTCATCTGAGGACACCTGTCTCACCTGGGAGAGACACCCACTCGCCTGTCTCAAACGGAGGAGCACCTGGAGAAAACCTCACTTGGACACACCATACCTTCGGGAGACACTTCACGTGGGAGAGATATTTGGCTCTCCTGGGAGAGTCAGCTGCTCGCCCCTCACCCGCTCACCTGTGTATTGAGACGAAATCTCAGCTTTGGTCTAATCCTCTTGATGTATCTCACAAGGGAAACCATGTCATCTACTCCCTTTCTACCTCTCACCGAGGGGGGACCCACCTCCCTGAACCCTTCCACCCTTCCACCTATCTAGCATCTCAGGGTTGCATCTTGAAAATTCTACCCAGGTCCCGATTACCCCCATTCTTACAGCCGTGTATACTTGTACAGGAGAAGGGGGTGCAGGGAATTTTTGTCCATCCGGCATGCACCCGCGTTGTCTCGCCGTGTGAGAGGGAGGCTGCGCATGGCCACGCAGTAATAAACAGAGCGGAGCAACTCATGTGACGTGATCTCGGCTAGAAACGACTTGCATATGCCTTGATGCTGGATCAGCATAGCATGCACACCAGCACTGCCACGGTTTGACCGTTCACTGCACGATATCAAGCTTCACATGATGATGCGATTACAATAAAACTATAATGTGCACATTGCCACTAAAAGTCAAATGTCCAGTTGGCTCAGCATTCCTCTTATGCACAAATGGATGAGCAGCCTTCAGCAATCTTATTAATATTTATTTGTATAGCACCTCTCATACACTGATTCAAAGTGCTTAATAAGCAGTTAAAATAATAATAACACGCAAATAAGTCATGGACTCGAGCACAACAGGCGGCTTATCTTGACAGTGATGTTAGATGAGATGATACCGACTGTGAGGAGGAGGATGTGATTCTACAGTCGGAGAAACCGCGCTCTACCAGGACAGTGTTGGTTCGGGGAACGCATTAAGAGGTGAGGCCATTCCTATCTGGGACTTGGCTGAGGTAACATGGAAGGCCACGATTATCGTGATAGTTTCCTGTGGTGTCAATTGTAATTATCACTGCATTACCCACAAGAACCTCACGGAGACACAAAACTTTTCAGAAGGATCCTTTCATGTTTTTAGAGTAGGGGGTGATGTTGCTATGTATAAACCCAAACGAGTAAAGGTGATTTTTCAGTAATGGGATTTTTCAGGTACGTGCCATGTTTCAGCATGTATTTTGCAATGTTATTGATTTTGTGCTTGGCTGTGCTTTAAGAATAGACGTTCCTTGAAGATTCTGCCAACAACATTTAAATGTGGAGCACACGATGTGTGCTGCCAATTGCAACCAAACAGCTAATGAACTATGGAAACTAAAATGTAAATTATGTAACGATCACACAGTCGATAACTTAAGTAGTGATTTTGCAAAGTAATTTAATGGGTAATATTTAAAATGTGTATTTTATCAGGAAAATATATTTTTTTAAATAATATGTAATATAATGCACACGGTACAACATGGATCTTATAATGTACAATGTATGGCATTATGACTACTTCACAGGAACCCCAGTGGACGCCTGGCCCTGTGTACAAAGCTATGCAGGGGGGTTTTTGTTTAAAGAACCAATATGTAAACTGGCCAGAAACAAACGGCACTTAAAACTAATGGGGAAAGTTACCGTGTTACTTAAATTGCTTGAGAAGGAGATAATGGGAATTCCACCGTGGAACAGTGTAACTGAAAAACCATAAAGGGTACTAACCTGCAATGGGGTGAGTGGAGAAGCGAGTAAGTGTGCAGTGTGGTGGTTGATCACAAGTTCCGATGGGTTGAAGCAATCCCAGACCAAGTCCTTAACATGGGAAGAGCAATCAACGAGCGAATTCCACAGGAACACAGATAGTCTCGATAGCAGAGTAAGTTATG
>JAZEWT010000014.1:12831550-12872746 GCA_036362905.1 Mordacia mordax
CCCCCCCATCACTGCCCCCCCCATCACTGCCCCCCCTCGCTAAGGGAGGCACGGGGGAGCGGGACCCCCGTGAGAGAACAAGAGACCCCCCCGTCACTCACCAGAGAGCAAGAAGAGGAGCGCGAGCACTCGCAGGAAAGGGAGCGAGACGTCCATGATCCCGAGACTCCCCCACTCCTCTCCACGGCACACGGGAACTCAGATGATGGTGGTGATGGTGATGTACGCTACGAGTGAGATGATGGCGATGCCGAATTGATACCAATGATGCTGTTTTCGTCGGGAACTTGATGATGATGTAGGTGGTGACTGTGCGCGGCGGGGACGTGACAGTGATGTGCGTGATGGCAGCGAGTGTGAGCACAAGAGCTCGAGCAGCTGCTACTGCCGCAGGCGCGAATGAAGCACAAAATGCGTGCGGAGAAGCAGCGCGATGGAGTGGGGGAGGGGCGAGGGGGGGGGGGGGGGGGGGGGGGGTTTGGGAGCGACGGTCTCGCTCCCAGTCAACTGCGAGGCGTTATCGTTACATCGGCTGCGTAAAGCTGTAGGAACGCTGCACACAAAGCTTCGGATCTTTCCAGCTGCAATTATAGTGTTTCTTCCTTATGCTTGCGAAACGTGTACCCCCCTGGCGGAACATCTGCGCCGGATTAAAAAAAAACTTTCCGGCTGGCCTGCCTACGATCCTTCCTGGGTTTGACCAGTTTGGATAGTGTCAGTAATTCCTTGGTCACCTGAACGCTTTGTGACCCTCGGGTGAAAAGAGCTATAGAAGTGCAACTATTAGCATACAGGAAGTAACACATACAGACAGCTATTTGCACGCTGAGTGTCACCATCACCCAAAACAGAATCGGCGGATAATGCACACCTTATCATACTGGTCTAAAACAATAATCAAGCAAACAACATCGAAAAAGACGAGCTACAACATCTACAACAAGCATTACTCAGCAATAGATACACAACAACAGAGATACAACATGCCATAAAGAGAGATCCACGGCAGCAAAACCATAAAAATAATAATAATTGCATTTATAGAGCACTTTTCACCCGAGGGTCACAAAGCGCTGCACAGAGCTGCAGAGGGAACGGCACGTCAACTACAACACCCAAGATGCATCCGTGAAGCAATAGAGATTCACAAGACGGAAAGAGCCATGATCTGCAAACAAGAAATGAAAATAAAGCTCAGCCAAGTGTAGCGGCCAGTTTTGTTTCTGATTAACAGTAAACAGCCCTAAAACAAACAGCATTAGGAGAGAATACCCACTACAGACTTAAATAACCAGGTAAGCATGCATGAAATACAAATTGGTTGGTAAATCGGGGGTGGGACCGGATTAAGTTAATTTGAATCTAATATGCATATCCCAAGAAGGGAGTGACAAGGAATGGGAGGGAGTGACGTGGAGAGAAAGATTTATTTGAAACTAGGTGGGCCAACCCGGCGTTGCCCGGGTAAATTTGATGGTTGATCCAAGGCGATCCGTCGTATCTTAGCAGACCTTGCGATGCGCGCTAAGGCGCCAGAGACCAGTGTGGGACCGAGTGGCGTCGTTCTGCGAAGGTCCCCTGCAATTTGGTTGCGATTTATCAGAGTTTACCCTGATGAAGCAAGTAAGCAACACAGAACTTGTTTATATAGATATAAAATATAATAGCAGTCACGTACATGACTCACCCACAGAGCGCCTGAGGATGCCTCCAACGTGGGAGGCGAAATGTCGCGAAAGAGGAGGCGCAATCGACGCGGATATCCCGAGAGAGCAGCTTTTGGAAGCAATCATGTATCGTGACGTGAAAACCCACATCGGAACATCAGTCTGTTCATTTGTATTGAAGCTGGAAGGAACCGTTTAGCTATACAGCATTTGTAACAGTTATCCAGCGGGCAGAGGTAAGCAAGTTACAACATCTCAGTGCACCGGCAGCAATTTGGTTGTGACAATGTACCTAGGCAGCCGCGTGTCTTTGAGGATCTTATGCCTATCTGTACTAACAAGTCTAGGCATGCGTCAGGTCACGGATAATTTATTGGCCTCTCATTGGCTCACATCCTTTGTGACGTCACAACGGCCCTACTTGTGTAATGATGTAGGTTTTCACGACTCGATGCATGATGAGTGCTTCGAAAAGCTGCTCTCTCGGGACAGCCGCGTCGTTCGCTTCCTCGAACGTGAGGCGAAACGTCGCGAGGAGAGGAAGCGAACGACGCGGCTGTCCCGAGAGAGCAGCTTTTCGGAGCAATCATCAGAGAATCTTGTATTTATTTTATCTGTTGTTTTTGTGTAGTTTATTTTTGTATGACCCTGATCGTATTACGTGACAGCTGCAGGGATTTCACATCTAGAGCTTTAAAGCTCACTTTCTGCTGTTCGAACAAACATCTGTTTAACAGCAGTGAGCCGAAGCCCATCCCAGCAGATCCTCTCCATAGGATGCATGGCTGATTGCAGGTTTGCACGGCTCCATTCATGATAATAATAATAATAATAGCATTTCAGGAGCACTTTTTACCCGATGATTGCTCTCCAGAGCAGTTTGGGATAGCCGCGTCGAGTGCTCCTCTTCTCTCTCCCTCTCGCCTTCATGAAGTAGAGAGGGAGTGCTCGACACGGCTATCCCCGAAGAACAGCTTTGGAAGTCACCTTATAATAGCGGCAAAGAGCTGCATGCAAATGCATTGTTTGTATAACAGCTACTACTTCGCCAATGACAAAGCAGAAGTAATACAGGACAGCCACTAATGTGAGAATTCCCAGAAAACCAGGACAGGTGGCAACACAACTTGGGGAGGGGGGGGGCTTAAGGTTTAGAAGGGCGGGGCTCTCCATTGAGCACCGCCCCCTCCGCTCCCCCCCCCCCCGCGGGGTGCATCACTTCCTGCCGGTCATTAAATTCTGTTAGTTAATAAAGCATCGAAAACTCAGAAGCCTCTGCTCATCTGTTGCTGGCTGGGTGAGTGCATCACGGAGTAATTGCTGGCGTCGCTGGTATTGCCGCCGAAGGCCATCAAAAGCCCGCGCCACGTGGCCATACGCGTACATCGGAACCCAAGTGCCTGGTTGGAGATGCGACGAATTCGACTCTGTTACGAGTGGGTTCTTCATCGGGCGCTGCAGTTTGGTGTCACAAATTGGGATGCGGACTCACATCGGAGACTGCAACAAGCGGGGTCCAACTGTGACGTGCGGCGGCTGGAGAGAACGACTAAGTCCAGCAGTGGCACGGCAGCAGCAGAGAGCGAGAGAGTGACTGAGCTGTGCAGACTGCGGCATCTGCATCAGCGTGAGGTGGCTGAGGAGTCCACCAATGGTGGCGGCGGCACCTGCATTGGCGTCAGGTGGCTGGAGAGAGAGCGAGTGAGACCAGCGGCGAGGCGTGGCGAGCGGCGGCTGAGGAGTCCACCCGTAGCGGCTGTGGTGCCGGTGCGGCGGGCCGTGAGGCGGCTTTGGATGGCGCCTTTACCCGCGCGGTGGAGGTGACTGCGCGCCACTTATAGTAGTGCAGCGCGAGCCAGAGAGAGACGCGGAACACAGCGGCGGCGGCAGCGACTGCATCGCGGAGTCCGACGGCGGCGCGAGCTGGAGAGAGCTGCAGAGCACAGCGACAGCAATGACGGAGCCATAGAGAGCCACGGAGCGCAGCAGCAGCAGCGACGGAGCCGCGGAGGGCCGCAGAGTGCAGCGGCAGCGGCAGTGACTGCACCGCGGAGAGCGGCAGCAGCGACGGAGTTAGAGCGAGCCGCTGAGAGCCACACAACGGTGGCGGCGGCGACTGGATCGTGGAGTGCGGCGGCAGCAAGATACGACACGGAGACAGAGCGGTGGAGAGCGTTGCAGCGGAGGCTCTGCGGGGCACAGCACAGTGTGCCACAAGGCGGCAAAAGATGGCGGCGAGCGGCGCCGTATGAAAGCAGCTGCAGAGTGCAATGGCGAGCGAGGACCAGCTATGGAGATGACGCGGTGCGGCGGTGCAGCGCATGCCATTGCTCCAAGCAGTGAAGGTGAATGTACACTGTGGCTGGAGGCGGTCCGAGGAGCACTGGGAAGCCATCAGGCGAGCCGCTGGGCTGTGTTGACGAGGTGCGACACGGCGGGCGGAGCAGTGGAGGTGACGCGGTGCGGCGGTGCAGCGCGTGCCATTGCTCCAAGCAAAGGAGATGATTATGAGTGTGTGAGTGACCATCAGAGGCCGTGCCCTGCCAAGTGTGCGAGTGGCCATCAGAGGCGGTTCCCTGGCAAGTGTGTGAGTGACCGTCAGAGGTGGTGGTAAGTGCGTGAGTGACATCAGAGGCGGTGCCCTGGCAAGTATGTGATTGTCGGAGGTGGTGGCGAGTGTACAAGGACCGTCAGAGGTCGTGTGTTATACCGAGTACTGCCCACTGGTTTGAGTCGACATCGTGTTGTCGTGTCATGTGTTCCACAGTGTATGTTATCAGACCTAGGTACTCCCCCACTGGTTTGAGCCAACATCGTTGTTGTAATGTCGTGTGTTCCCCAGTGGGTGAAGTGAGAGCCAACGAGACACCCAAGTGCTGGCAGGGAGACTGCGAGAGGTGGGCATGTGGGGGGGGGGGGCTTTGAGCACCCCCCCGCCCAAGGGAAACCCCAGGAGCGGTGTAGATGCTGGTGGCAGGCGCGAGAGAGTTGGTGTAGCGCAAGTCGGCAGTGCGGCACGAGTCTTGGTGCGGTGGCGGCGAAAGGCCTGAGGGGGAGGGAACGTTCTTCGCCAGGGGGTGTGTGGTGCCCAGCATCGCGAGCGACAGGCTAGGTGCGTTACAAGGGGTAACTCGAGGTCATCGTGGAAAATCACGTGGGCTGGAGAGCAACGGGGGTAGTAAGCCATGCAGCGCACTGCCAAGAGATATATAAACGCATGCGCGCAAGCGCAAGGGGGCTCCGGGGGATTGGTGAGGAGGCCGCGCAGCATGTAGGTCTGCAAGGTTACGCGTGGGCGTGCTGAGCACGTGGGAGGTAGGAGTCGATACGCGGAGTTATCCAGGTCGTTAAGTTCTGTTAGTTATTAAAGCATCGAAAACCCAGAAGCCTCTGCTCATCTGTCACTGGCTGGGTGAGTGCATCGCGGAGTGATTGCTGGCGTCGCTGGTGTTGCCGACGAAGCCGTCAGAAACCCGCGCCACGTGGCCGCACGCCTACATCGGAGCCTGGATGCCTGGCGGAAGATGCGACGAGTTCGACTATGTTACGATCGGGTTCTCCATCGGGCACAACGTTAATATTATTCCGCTTGTTTACTTAGTGAAGCCCGAGTCTCAAGACGCTTTTTTCAGGTGGGTCCTGCCATGGTTTCACACTAGAACAGTTATGTTGCTCTGTGTACTATTCCACCTGAGCGATTTGCAGGTCATTTGTCAGCGTTGGGATGTTTTGCACAATAATTGCACTTCTGGAGCGCTTTTCACCTGAGGGTCACAAAGCGCTGCATAAAACTGAGGAGAGAACTAAGTGTCAGTAATAACGACAAGAACGGCAAACTAGCAATACAATTTTAGTGGTTTTTGTTACAAATTTGAGCGGTGGAGAGAACGGCATGTCAACATCTGAGCAGTTCAATTGAAAGTCAAATAATGGCTATAATTTGAAGGACATAAAATAAGTGATAAAAAATGTTTCAACAAACGAAGGAATATGATCCTGAGCAGGCGCAGGTCTGCATCAAGCCAACATCCCAGCACAACAGTGAGCCGCATCAACAATCCTAGTCAGATGACTACAAAGCCTCACAATACCAATTACATTGTGGTGGGGTTTTTTAGCTGACAAGCCGCAAAACCAGGAAAAACTCATGTAGAACAGAGGGAGAACATAAAAAAACTCCACTCACTAGAATAGGGGGTGAACAAACTCCACACAAAGGTTCCCAAAGTGGTAATCGAACCCAGGGGGTTCTTGCTATGAGGCGCGAGTGTCACCACTGCGCCGTTACACTGCCGGTAAAGGCGCAGTCCTGCAGTAGCCGCTGCAAAAGCCTCCACCCGAGCGGGATCTCCACCCCCGCAGACCCAGTTTACCCCACCATACCCCATCTGCCTGCCCATCGACTTCGCTGGAACTATCCTGCTGGGTAGTCAGAGGCGGGAGATTGAATAATCCCGATCCATCGTATCAACTGCTGAGCCGGGAGATAAACGCGAACCAGAGACATCTATAGGGTGGATGTCATGACCACCCCCTCCCCCATTCAACTCACTAAAACGTAGTATGTTTATACCAACGGGTGTTATGTATTCAATGAAAAATTGCCAAACATTATTCTGAACTAAGGGTTATATGAAACAGACAATACCGGAAAAAACATTAGGGCTCAAATAAACGGGGGTCACGAGACATCTGGCCCACGCTCGATCTAAATTCCGTGTGCTTCCGACCGTCACACTACCACCTGATGTATGGATGCCGCCTGCATTTCCCATGACCGTCCTCGTTTTTGAGGCAGCTGTCCTGGGAAATCTGTGCGTTTTCAGGGCACAAGTTGTTGAAAGTCTGGGTTTTTGGCAGTTACACGTACAGCACTCTCTCCCTTGTGACTCCGAGGTGGTAACACTGCTGTGGTGTCGCAGCAGCACTACAGCCACACGCCACTGATCGTTATAACGTTGAAGCCAAACCTGAGCTGGCGTCGGAAATTCCACGTTGCCATGACGAGGACTGTGAATATGAAGAGAGCGAGACGCGGGGGCTTATTCAACTATTTATTTGCGCGTCGCGGAAATCAACATGAAGACTACTACAGTTTATACTGTATCCTGGCACAGGCAACACGTGGTGGTGTCATGCCACCAGCGCATGTGGTGACATCATGTGTTGTGATTGTTAGGCTTTGTGTGATTGTTGAGGTCGCGTTCCACCCATCAGTTGGCCGCGACCCATCAGTGGGCCGCGGTCGCCATCTAGTGATCCGTGGATATCGGACCCACGGTGGGCCTTGAGGTGCAAGAGGTTGACAACCCCTGGTCTATGTGAGTCGTATTATTGTTAAAAGGTGATTGTTGTTGCGTCTGGTGAACGTGGTGATGTTGATGTTATCGTGATTGTCAACACCCCCACCTTCCCCCCACAGAATTGTGTTTAATTGACAAGATGGGGATGGATGTCTCCACATGTCGTTTTGTGATTGTTCTTGCTGTCATTTTTAGGCATTTTTTTATATTTAACAATTCACTTGGATGCTGTTTAAATGCAATATTGTTTCGTTGTAGTTACTTGCAATTCATTATGATGTTAGATGTTTATTCTAGTAGATTTGGAAGTACCCAGTAAGCTTACAAGCTCTACATGTGGGATTGCTGGGATAAAACAAACGTTTGGATTTACCAGTGCAACAACAAATTAAACATAAAATAATGTTGTCAGTTACTGGCCCGTGATTGTCATGTGTAGGGAAGATGCATGTTGGTTTAAGTAGTCGTGGTTGTTGTTGTGGATTGCATGTTTTGTTCTATCAAATTCACAGCAGCTGCTATATTAACCGACATCAGAAACCTCCCATCTCTCATGTTTGCATTGACGCCTTGTTAAATACAATTATCGCGAACACATCAAAGGTTCATGTTGCAAGCAAACAAATTCACATAGTGCAGAGCACGTGGGAAACCACGTGGTAAGAGCGCGCGACAGCCAATCATGTGCGAGCAGGGGGTGGCCAGTCGCATTGTGTGCACGGGGTTGAAACGAGTCAAAGGGGCGACGAGACAACTGCACCCAACACAGCCCCTCCTCTGACCCTTATAGACCCACCCCTTCGTACCTCGAATTAAGCCCTCCATAGCTTCTCGCTCGAGTAAGTTCCCAACCCAGAGCTCCCCCCCCTTAAGCCCCCTACATAGCCCCATCCCGTCCCCTTTACCTCTCTCATCCCCATAGTTCCAGAGAATTAAACTCCCCCATAATCTTTCCTTGAACTGAACGTAACCCTTCTCTCCTTTAACCCACCGAGAGTCCCTCCCCCCTCATGCAGAGCTTCGCAAAAAAAAAACCTCAGACACTCGCTGCTCCAAAAACAGAGAACGTGCTGCGTCTCGGGTGGTGTGGCACAGATCCGTCGCCGCGCAGAACATGGTGTCAACTGCAGTGGACGGGCGACGCGGCGCGCTGACGGTGATAATTGACAGGATAATAATTGCATGACCTTTGATCAAGATGATTGGCAGATCAGAAACCAGAGGAGCACAGTGATGCCCTTTGCTTAACCGGGTGGGTGTCAATTAAAATGCTCTGCCTCTCACGATAGACGTCCTTTGTTCAATGATGTAAAAGCCCATTAACATTCTAGCCTTTTGTGAGATCGCTTATTAAACAAAATAGACAAGCAATGTGTTTTTATCACTCTGCTCTTCTGACGTAACTAAACATAAGTATTTCTCACTTAATCGATTGGCCACAAGTGGCTTTTGGGCACGCATAGTTTCAGCAGCATTGACTCAGTTCAAGCAAACTGTGACCTGGTTTAAACTCAGTCTCAGCAGTTTGGCTGTCTTCATGCAGTGTTGGCCAACTGGGACGTTATTGGCAAGGACCTCCTTTAATCAATCACAAGAATGAGCACTTTAAATGTATAATAAACATCTGTATATGTGGAGATATGGATTTGCGATGGCGACATGTCAGCTTATCTTGATATTTGTTTTCATCACGAGGCAGAATATTTAACCCCTTGAAAGCCCATTAAGATTAACTCTTGTGGTTGATGCCCCTTTAATTAACCAGACGAGAGAGCTGTGATCCATTGCCTCTTATGACTCACGTCGGTTATTTAGCCAAGTTAGATCCCACTTGAGATTCATTATCTTTTGTGACTGACCTCCATTGTTTAACCAGATATTCACATGACATTTTGAAGTGCACCTCCTGGAGCATAGAATATTTTTTCGGGTAAATTTCTATAACACTGATAGAGACAATTTCCATTCAGATTAAGATATGACAAAGTCTTTAACGTCCACTTACCAGCAGAGGAAGCACTTTAGTAAGTTTTTGCAAAATACATTAATTAGCGGCCACAGCCAGGAACTAAACTGTGAAGGCGTGCAACGTTGGCTCCGCCCATACCATTTAGTCTCCGTCTACTTTGCTCAAAACTCCACCCACTTCAAATACTTCACTCATGGTTCCGCCCATTTTGTCCCAGGCTCCGCCCAGGCCTCACAGCCCCCGCCCACCCAGCTCCGAGGCTCCACCCACCGTGCCCCGCCTCTCGTCCGCTCCGACTTCTGCATCGTTCCAGCGGTAATTGACTGAAATGAGTCCATTGAAAGTATCTCGTTAATCATCTGCGATTAGTCGATTAGCCATGGCTAGCAGCAATGCACAATGTGTAAATAATGGAGTGAGCGATATAACAACGGGAACTACTTTGTGGGGAGGCGAGTGAAGTCGCACCTAGCATCCTTTCCGTCACGAGTCGTTTGTTTGGGGACCCAAGATCATCGTGTTTCAGTAACAGAATGCCTCTGAGACACGAGTAAAGGGAAGCTGGGTGAGTCGTGTGGTTGAGTCTGTCCTCTCTTCCTCCTCCTCCTCCCAGTAACTTCCACCACCATCCACTTATTTTTTTGCAACTTGAGTGTTTGTTGTGTTGCAGGAATCCCATAAAGAGCTGGCAAGCTCACCGGGTATTTTTCTGCTGTAATAATAAACGTCTATCTATTATTATTATCCAAAACTCCCAGACACATGCCTCACACTAATAATTTGTGAGTATTATTACAATTTCCATTTCTTTTACTATATTTGTATAGCTTTTATATTAATTTGCTGTGTTTCAAATCGTAACAATGTCTTTTTTCTGCTGAAAATCATATGATGAAAGATAGCCTGTCTCTTTATTTCACATGGGAGGAAAAAATGATTCACTTAATGTCACCCCACTTAAAATCACGCTTCGCGTCTTAATCTGGCTGGAAGCACTCTCTGCACTAGCACGTTTTAAAATTTTAAAATCGTGCTGATGCATAATTACTTTCCAAAGCAGATATTTTAAATATCCCCAGGTACACGGAATGCTGCTCGGTATCGTGGTTGTCTTCCTGATAATAACTATTTATCTTAACGTTTTCAACAGTAATTTTTTAATTGTTATTATTATTATGAACGCAGGGTGGCATGGTGGTACAGTGAGTAACGCTGTCGCCTTACAGTAAGAAGGCCCCGGGTTCGGTTTCCAGCTCGGGTGCTTTTCTGTGTGAGGTTTGCATGTTCTCTCCTCATGTCCGCATGGGTTTCCTCCGGGTAGTCAGGCTTTCTTCCGCATTCAAAAGACACCCTGCTGCCAATATTAATTGGCTTATTGCCCCCAGAGCCCTGCCATGTACTGGCGTCATATCCTGGGTATAGCCTCACCTTACGCCCTCTGTCTGCCGCGATAGGCTTCGGCCCCCCACGACCCTGTACAGGATTAAGTGGGTACAGATAATGATGATGATGATATTATGAATGCAACTACGACGCAAAGCAGAATTCCCTGTACGAGTGATGAATATGGTGTCGCTATACACGGTCACTGTGGCGTGCATGTGGGTGTACGGAGTGAGCGTGTCACGCACGTGTGCTACTATGTGTAGTGTACATATAGTGGGTGATGAGTGAGCGGTGTGCGTGGTGAGTGAGCAGTGTGCGTGGTGAGTGTGTGGTGTGAGTGGTGAGTTTCCGGTGTGCTCGGTTAGTGTCTGGTGTAGGCAGTGAGTCTGCAGTGTGTGTGTGGTGAGAGTGCAGTGTGTGCAGTGAGTGTACAGTGTGAGTGGTGAGTGTACGGTGTGAGTGGTGAGTGTGCAGTGTGTTTGCGGAGTGTGCAGTGGGTGTGGTGAGTGTAGAGTAAGTGTACGTGTGAGTGGGCAGTGTCTGGTGTGTGCGGTGAGAGTGCAGTGTGTGCGGTAAGTGTGCGGTTAGTGTACGGAGTGAGTGATGAGTGTCCGGTGTGTGCGGAGAGTGTGTAGTGTGTGTGATGAGTGTGCAGCGTTTGAGGCGAGTGTGCAGTATCTGCGGTGAGTGTGCAGTATGAGTGGTGTGAGTGGTGAGTGTCCGGTGTGTGCAGTGAGTGTGCAGTATGTAGTGTGTGTGTGGTGAGTGTGTAGTGTGTGCAGTAAGTGTACGGTTAGTGTACGGTGTGGTCCAAACAAGTAGTGTGAGTGACAAGTGTGCGGTGTGTGCGGTGAGTGTGGGGTGCAAGTGGTGAGTGTCACGTGTGTGCGGTTAGTATACAGTATGTGTGGTAAGTGTGCAGTGTGTGTGGTGTGTACGCGGTGTGTGCGCGGTGGGTGTGCAGTGTGTGCGGTGTAAGTCGTGAGTGTGCAGTGTCGGCGGTGAGTAGTGTGTACGGTGTGTACAGAGTGAACGTGTGGTGAATGTTCAGTGTATGCAGTAAGAGTGTGGTGAGTATAGTCTCCCACCCTCACTCACCGTCCTCACTGTTTTCCAGCAACACGAACGAGGCTGCAAGATATGAGCGGGTGAGGGAGGACACGAGCGGGTGAGGGCACACACACATGCAGGACACGTGCGGGACAGGCACAGCACACAGCATTAACACTGCCAGCAACAACAACCCCCATTCGCCACTAGGTGGCGGTGACGTCTCCACGGCGCTTGCCAGACCATATGCACTGAAGGCACGTGAAGCGCCACCACACTAGGAATGAACACCACACAGGGCACTAACATTCACACCACGCGTGTAACTATGGGTGTGTGTGGTGTAATGTCGGGTTGTGTGTTATAATGTAGCGTGTGTATGTAATGATGTAGGCAGATAAAAGGTGTGTGTGAATAAGAGGTCCTGGGGGAGGTGAAATTCCACAAATAACATCATGGGGAAAAATGGTGATGGCCCTGCTGAGGCTGCATTGCCTCAAACTTTGGAAGACATAACTGCTCCCTGTGAGTGTCTGGCTGAGACACGATCTGCTGATGAGGTACGTAAGGAGATCTAAGCCTGAGAACAGGGAAAGCACCAAGCGAGATGATCGCCTGAGCAAACTACTGAGGGAGGGAGGCATTTCTGTACAAACTACCATATGTGCCATCATCACAGCCATTTGGACCACAGGATGGGTTGCACAGGATTGCAAGGATGCCCTGCTCGTTCTCCTCCTCAATGTGCCGGGAAAGATCCTGGCAAGGATTATTCAACATTGCCTTGCTAGGCACACTGAGGAGAGGCTTTTGGAACCCCAATGTGATTTCACACCAGGGTGGTCCAGCACAGACACCATATTTTCTGTCTGCTTACAGAAGAGGTGTAGACCATTCCAACAGGACCTACATTTCTGCTTTATTGACCTGGTCAAGACCTATTACACCACCAATAGGCCAGGGCTCTAGGTTATTATTCGTGCATTCGCAGTCCCCAAATCTTCTCACAATCATTAAGCACCTTCATGATGGTGGGCAGGCCCGGGTAAACCAGGATACGTTCCCATCAGCAAGCTCCTCCGGAAGGCGAGGCTGCGTTGGCTGAAGCATGTAGCCCACATACCCAACCACCGCATGCCTAAAGCAACTTCTGTTTTGTCGAACAGAGGGGGCTAAACAGGCACAGCATGGGCTGGCGAAGAGATGTACTGATATGGTGCGGAAGGATGTGAAGCCGATTAGACTTGCCGATGACAGATACCAGCAGTTTCAAGATCTACCTGTGGAGGAGGTTCGTCGAGGATGCTACTGGAGAGATAGAGGCATTCGCCCTCCAACAACAATAATGGAGGTGTGATGCCACAACAGCGAGCGGAGTGCTGAGCAGCTAAAAGTCAGTGAGTTAGCACTGGAGGGAACACGAGTGGTGCCTCAGCCACTCATCTTAATCAGTCAGCCCATGGCACCTGGGTCGGTCCCGTGACCTCCAGTCAGTGGGCCTTCAACATTTCGCATGGTCTCAAACAAAGTACACCTGGCCTGGCACAGGCATCATGAGGACGTCATCGTCACTTAGTTGCGAACGGTGGTTGTTGTTGTCGTGTGCAGGGGGTGAGCAATAGTGTAGTGGTTAGTGCACTGGGCTGCAAACCTGGCGAACCGAGTTCAATTCCTGCTCATGACCAACAGTCACGATTTTCTGAGCCAGTCCTGGGCCTCCCCAAGGTCGGCTCATGCTCAAATGAATACCTAATGCGGTGTGTAAACATCGCGACTATGGAAATAAAGGTGGCTAGGCGTGGTGCTAGCCTTCCACTCCCTCTTGTGCCATACTGGCCTTCATAAATGGTACTCGCTAACAGCGAGTACCACCAGTCTGTTAAGGCTATATGGGTGAGTTTTGTCATGAAGTATTAAAAGCTCTGGGCACAGATGATCTCCCAAACGAAATCCTTAGAGAAGGTGGCATCTGTCTGTAGACTACCCTATATGACATAATTATAATTGTCTGAACCACTTGGAGAGCTCTGCATGATTAAAAAAAAGCCCTGGTGGTGCAATGTTGGGTGTGAGTGGTGCGGTGTTCGGTGCGGACTGTGTGCCTACTTTGGTAACTACCGTCGTGCGATGCGTTCCAGCGGATTCGCTGCTGCCAGAGCCGCAGCGCGGTGACGAGCAGCACGGCCGCGAGCAGCACCGCTATCACCACCCCCACTGCCACCTCGTACGTCTGCACCCCTGCGCACGCACGGCCACGCTCGCAACGTACTCATGGCAGATTCCATGGCTCGATGTACGAGGGTTGCTCTTAGGAGCTGCTCTTTTAGGAAAACTGGGACAGCCAGGATAGCCGAAAGAGTAGCTATTAAGAGCAATCGTCATGCATGGGCACTTTCATTCCCGCCAGTCGGTGCATGGTGAGGAAGCGGTGAGGAAGCGGTGAAGACACAGTGAGGAAGCGGTGAGGACACAGTAAGGAAGCAATGTCACCCCATCAACTAAACGTGTCTCTGGGATGGCTCAGGATGGCTCATTTGTGCCGTTGGAAAAGTGGCATCTATGGCTCTCTGTGTGAGTCCATGGGTCCCAGTGGTGAGTCCATGGGTCTCTGTGTGAGTCTATGGGTCTCTCTATGAGTCTATGGGTGTGTGTGGTGAGTCTATGGGGAACTGTGTGAGACCATGGGCCTCAACGCGAGTCTATGGGTCACTGTGCAATGAGCCTATGGATCTGTGTGATGAGTCTATGGGCCCCTGTGTGGTGAATCTCTGGGTCTCACTGTGTCTATGGGTGTCTGTGAGTCTATGTGTGTGAGTCTATGAGTCTCTGTGTGAGTCTGTGGGTCTCTGTATGAGTCCATGGGTCTGAGTCTATGGGTCCGAGTCTATGTGTCTCTGTAACAGCCTAAATATCAATGTATGAGTCTGTGAATATCAGTGCAGATCAAGTCTCGACTGCAGACCAAGGCTCTGGCAGATACAGAAAGTCAACCAGAGACAAAGCCCTTGAAAAGGGGAAGGGAGTCAGCACAACAAGTGCTGTTAGCGAGCACAAATTATGATCAGAATGGCATATGAGGGGATGATGTGGCCAGCAACACGCCCAACCACCTTTGTGGTAATGCAGCAGCAAACACTAATTTGAGTTTGAGGTGGAGTCGACCTAATTCAGGCCCAGGGTGGGTTCAGATAATAGTGATCGATGTTGATCGTGAAAGCGCAATTTGAACTTGGGTTTGTAGCACAGTGCAGCGCTAACCGCTGCACTGTGCACGCACACAAACAAATATACCCGTATAGACTTAACAGGCTCTACGGGCAAGTGCTGTTAGCAAATAGCAGCTGTGAAGGTCAGCACGGCGCATGACGGGGTGGGTAGTTAGCACCATGCACACACCGACTCAGACACTCACCATCCATGTTTTACTCCACTGCTGGATGAGGGCTTCCCCACGCCTCTGCAGGTCGCGGGGGTTATTTGAGCCTACTTCTGTACCGCTCGCTCGTCGCGGGTCGGTGATGGTGAGGATTACAGAAGTGCAGTACAATATGGATTCATACAGTGCCACACCGCTCACCCGTACCTGTTTCCTTGGATGGGCGTAAGGTGACTGGCCCCAACTGGGTGCTGTCAGACACATTGGGGCCGGGGGTCACAGTGTGGCCCTTCAAAGCGGAGACCTGGGGCCCATAGAGACACACACGGGGGACACAGCTGTTAACGTCTATGTATAATGTGTAAATAGGTGCATTACAATTGCATTTGTACAAGTGGGATGGGTGTTCCAGCGAGACGGGTTCAAATCACCAGCCACCATGACTCCATCGTCACCCATCATCACTACCATCACTCCACCACACAATGGCTCCACCATCACCCGTCATCTTCATCTCGGTACCATATCCTACAGGACGATGATAATAATGGTCTTCCACAAATCTCTGCTCCTTGAACTTCTAAGAATGTCCATTGTTTATATGTTGATCAATTTCGAGAGACTCTTGACAAAAGTCAATCTCTGTCGTCCACGATCCAGTTATTTTCAAAATTTCCAGTTATAACCATCATAATTATTAATGAAGGCACAGTCCCCGGTTAAGGATAGACACTGGGGGAGACGGAGACGCGTGTAGCGCTGGAAATACGAGGTGCAATGACGGAGACACACGGGGAGACACGGGGAGACAGGGTGACGCATTGTACGTCGAAGACACGGCGAGCGGGACACGGGAGGCGAAAAAACGAGGGGGGGGGGCAAGAGAGACCGGAAGATGCGACAGTGAAGGCCAAACTCATCCCTCCATGGTCCTCCTCCCCCGCTCCGATCCCCACTAAAGACACCTTCTAGAAAAACCCAGGAAAACACTCAGGCAGAGACCGTGAGACTCCGGGAGATACACGAACACCGGGAAAAAGTGGGATAGAGATACGACTAAGCGGACAAAAGTCCACCATGTAGCCTGAACAAAACTGGGTCAAGTGCTGTTATTGAATAGAAGATATAAAGGCCGGGGCGGCGCACGGGTGGGTGACCAGCACTAGGCTCGCTGCCTTTGTCGCCCCTGTGCTGATGTTTACAGAGCGCACCACCAGTTACTCCCAGGGCAGTTTATACACCGGGCCGGGTGCTAATTTAAGACTAAGTCGACCTAGCGTTGGCCCAGACATGGTACGTAACCCATTCAGCTACCACCCCCACCTCGCCCACGCAACTTCTCTCCGCCGTTAGGGATTCATTGGCAGAGGAAAACACAGGGACAGGGACACTCGGGGACAGAGAGACACGGTGACGGGAAAACGAGGACAGGGAGACACGAGGACAGGGAGACTCGGGGGCAGGGAGACACGGGGACAGGGAGACACGGTGACAGGGAGACACGGTGACGGGAAAACGAGGACAGGGAGACACGGGGCCAGGGAGACTCGGGGGGACATGGGGACAGGGAGACCCGAAGGGGAACAGGAAGACCCGGGGGAGACACGGGGACAGGGAGGCCCAGGGATAGGGGGGGAGATACGGGAGCAGGGAGACTCGTGGACAGGGAGACAGTCGATAGCTGCTGTATACGCGTGATCCCCCCCAGGGTAAGGGACGCGGAAGTGGAGGGGGAGGCCGTACCTGCGGGATTGGGAGAGTCGCGTTCATGGAGCTGCCGGGGCCTCGCCTCTCCCGGCGCGGGGGGGAGGCGGGGGTCCTCAGGCTCCCCGATAGTCGTCGAGTTAATGGAGGGGGGATCGGGGAGGCAGGATAAGCAAAGGAAGGGGGCGGGGGGGTCCCGGCGGGGAGACAAAGGCGGGTCTGGGCAGCCAGCTGAGCTATCAGCTGTGCTGACAGTGTCGCCGCTGGCCGTGACGTCTTGGGGCGTGGCATGGGGGCGGGCCGCGGGGCGGGGCGTAGGGCGGGGCCGCGGGCGACCCCGCGCAGCGCGCTGGGGGACGTAACCTCTGACCTCATCACACGGGAGGCTGACGTCCATCGCGTACAGTGCACAGGTGGAGAACGGTTACAGTGCATGTGAGCAGCGGGCATGTTCAATCCACTGCACGACGGAACGCCTTCCCGCGCCGTGTCGTTAACGGGAGGACGGAAGGGCGAACACACTTCACCACGCCGGTCAGTCTGAGTGGGTGACGTAATATATGATAGATGTGTGTTACATATATGTTTATTATTACAGCATAAAGTACGCAGTGAGCTTGCAAGCTCAAGATGCAGGATTCCTGCGACACAACGAGTGGGGGAGAGCAGGGCAGAACCGGTTCTGATATCAATCATTGCCACTAACGTTGGCAGTGGCTGGGAATCGAACTCAGCGGTCGCTTTTTTCCAAAGCGCAGTGCACTAACTACAGCACCACCACTCCCTGCTTAATCAAGTTGGAATCATACAGTATACTTTTACGAATATATAATGTGATGTCATACAGTATATCCGTTCATTGTAGTGATGTAATAATAATTGCATTTATAGAGCGTTTTTTACCCGAGGGTCACAAAGCGTTGCACAGTGCTGCAGAGAGAACGGCATGCCAGCAACGACATTTGAACAACAACATTTTTTGGGTTTTTTTAATATATACATCGTTGCAGAACAATATGTAAAATATGATCTAACTAGAGTGATCTAACGTTTAGCTACAATTTTAAAATGCAAAACGATCAGTGTTCTGTGCAGCGCTTTGTGACCCTCGGGTGAAAAGCACTTTATAAATGCTATTATTATATATTGGGAAATGGTTTTATGTAACATTTATGATACAATAATAATTGCATTTCTAGAGTGCTAATCACCCGAAGGTCACAAAGCGCTGCACAGAACTACGCAGAGAACGGCACATCAACAACGAGATAAGAACGGCAAATCAGCAACACCGTTTTTTTGGAGTTTCTTTTACATATCCGAGCTGCGGAGAGAACGGCATGTTAACAACATCAGGACAGTTCAACTGAAAGTTAAATAGTAGCATAAAACATATAGGACATAAAAGAAGCGAGGCGGCACGGTGGCCCAGTGGGTAGCGTTGTCGCCTCAGCAAGAAGTTCCCGGATTCGAATTTCGGCTCGAGTGCCTTACTGTGTGGAGTTTGCATGTTCTCCCTCTGTCGCGTGGATTTTCGCTGGGCATTCCGGTTTCCTCCCAGAATCCAAAAAACATGCTGCTGCATAGGTTAATTGACTTGCAGACTTAATTGCCCGCAGTGCCCGGTTATGGACTGGCGTCCCATCGTGGGTATATCCCTGCCTTGCGCCCTGTGTCTGCCGGGATAGGCTCCGGCTCACCGCGACCTTGTACAGGACTAAGCGGTTTCTGACAATGAGATGAGATAAAAGAAGAGATAAAAATATATATTCTGCAACAAACAAGGAAGAAATAAATGTTTCCGAGCAGGCACAGGTCGGAAAAGAGCCATCATCCCGGCACAACAACACTGAGCCACATCAATAGTCCTAGCCGGAGGACTTGAAAGCCTTACGGAACAAGTGAGTCTTGAAGCAAGATTTGAAGATGCCCAAGGACTCAGCTGAACGAATCTCAAAAGGAAGGGCATATCCAGAGTCTGGGAGCAGCGCGCGAGAATGCTGTCACCCATCGAATGGACGTGCGACCTGGGCACATGTAAGCATGCCCGTATTGGAGGATCGAAGTTGTTCTGCTGAGGAGGGTGCCTGAAGTAGGTCACAGGTGTATGTCGGAGCAGTGCCAGTGAGAGCCTTGTAGGTGAGAAGGAGGATCTTGAATTCAATCCTATATTTAACAGGTAACCAGTTGAGAGACATCACTACTGGGGATATGTAATCGTGGATGGGTGTGCCAGTGAGGACTCTAGCATTGGAGACGATTGATCAGGTTAGGCAAGGGTGCCAGGGAGCTGTGCATTGCAGTAATCGATTCGTGAGGAGATGAAGATGCATATTAGCTTCTCAGCATCAGCAGGTGAGTGAGGAATCAAGAGTCACACCTAGACTCCGGACTGTCTTAGCAACTGCAATAGTCTAGTCGTCAAGCATCAGTTGGATAGGTTCAGCCTTAGACAATTGGTGCGGGGTTCCGATAAGCAAAACTTCTGGTTTGTTGCCATTTAGTTGTAGAACATTTGAATTGAGCCAGGCCTTCACAGTTGACAGTAAGGATGACATGCGAAGAGCAGACGCATTGATGGATGACTTTGCGTGGATATACATTTAGATGTCATCGGCATAGCAATGGTAGCTGTGATTGAGGCTGCACAGGATATGTCCAAGAGGTTGTTTGTAGATGCTGAAGATGAGTGGGCCGAGAACTGAACCCTTAGGAACTCCAAACAAAACAGGATGGATCTCTGAGTTTTGTCCTCCGAGGCTGACAAACTGCTTCCGGTCGGACAGGTAGGAGCTCAGCCAATGCAGGACACTGCCAGAGACCCCTATACCCTCCAGTCACTCAAGTAAGATTGGGTGGTCAACGGTATCAAAGGCAGCTCTCAGGTCCAGGACAAGAATACTTGTGCGGCACCACGACTCGGACCGCAGACTCGTGACGGCTCGACGATAACGGCACGGCGAGGACACCGGCGTTCACTCCGCGACCGTTCAGCCAGCGAGCAGAGACGTCATGACTTTTGATGCTTTATTGAACAGCACGACGCAGGCCCCGGGGCACGATGAACACAGTGAGTAGTCGACTACATGTTGGCGCCCTGATGACTGCTCCGTCTGACCGCTTGACGACCAACTGACGAATGCTCCGTCTGACCGATTTCCTTAACTGACCCACGGACTCCTCCGTCTTTATATTCTTCCGTGTCGCCCCCCCCCTTCGCACCTTCCGAATGACCTCACCCATAGTCACGAGGCCCAATGAATCATGCTTGGTTCGCTATCACGAGATTATGAGTAAACAAGATAAGTCTCGTAATCGCCCGTGCTACGGGTTCACGTGAGTCAACAACAGGAAACTGACGGCACCGTCCGATCGCGCCCCCCCCCCACGCGCGGCCCCCAGAAAGCTTTAACCCCACACTTGGCAAGCCTTCATCAGCAGCGACGAGTAGATTATCAACTACTTTTACCAGAGCAGTTTCAGTACTATGGCCGAATCTGAACCCAGATTGGAAGGGATCGAGGAGGTCATTGTTAAGAACGTGTTTCTGGAGTTGCGCAGCTACGGTACGTTCAATGAAATTAGAGATGAATGGTAGATTTGAGATGGGGTGAAGTTTCACCTCCCACGTTGGAGTCATCATCCTTATAATGAATGAATCGCCCAGCGGAAAGTTGTGCTTTTACATCTGCAGTGCACGTGTGTGTGTTCTTGAGACGTGGTTGTAGCTTTATACATGTATTAGTTATAAAGTTCAAATATTACAGTATACATAGTATCAGATGGCAGTACAGTCAATGCAAATCGATGTCTAACATTGCAAACGACCTTGACATTCATTCATTATCAATACCCGCTTAATTCTGTACAAGGTTGCAGGGGGGGGCAGTGCCTATGCCGACCGACAGAGGGCACAAGGCGGGGGAATACCCAGGATGTGACGCCAGTACATCGCAGGGCACACTTTTTGGGGGCAATTTATCAGCAGACCAATTAACCTCGACAGCAGCGTGTCTTTGGACGGTGGGAGGAAGCCAGGGTACCTGACATAAACCACGTCGTCAAAAGGAGAAAGCACACTAACTCCACACAGAGCTGAGCCGGGGAGAATCTTGTTGTGAGGAGAGAGCACTACTCACTGCGCCACCGTGCCACCCTGCTGAGTAAATTGCCCCGAAAAAGGGCCCTGCAATGTACTGGCGGCACATCCTGAGAATAGCTCGCCTTGCGCCCTCTGTGTGCCAGGATAGGCTCCGGTCCTCCGCAGATTAAGCGGGTACCAATACTGGCTGACCTGTATTGACTACACTGGACGGAGAGTGTTTCCTCTTGTACGTGTGCGATTTCTGCTGGCGCTCCGCTTTTCTCCCCCGTGAAAACGCTCATTAATTGACAGATAAACCTTCCATGTATAGAGGACCACAAAGCTTGAGTGATTGGTGGTGTTGGCCATGAAGTCTGACTGGAATGAAAGAGTAGATCACAAATATACTCTAAGCAGCAGAGGTGAGCAATTCCAGGGCTGCGCCTTTAACTTCAGCCACTAACAGTGATACTTGTGTTCAGGCTGTTCTTTGTGACGTTTGCATCTTCTCAGTGTCTGCGTGGGTTTTCCCCGGGTACTCCGGTTTCCCCTCACAATCCAAAGACACGCTGCTGCTGTCTTGGTTAACTGGCCTACTGACTAAATCACCCCCAGCGTCCTCTGATGGAATCAGCGTCCTATCCTGATAATATCCACTGCCTTGCACCCTGCGTCTCCCGAGATAGGCTCTGGGTCACAACGACCCTCCACAGAATTAAGCAGGGACTGATCAAGGATGAGCAAATACTCGGCACTGACAAGCAGAGGTGGATGAAGCTGTGCACGGGGAAACGGTTTGGGCGGCGATCGCTCACCATTCCTGTCTCAAGACTCGCTCGTTCCATAAGCCCTTGAAATCCTCTGGCTGGAACTGTTGATGCTGCTCACTGCTGTGTGGTTGGATAATGGTACGCTATATACCTGTGCCTGCTCAGGAACATGTCTTCCTTCATTTGTTTTAACAATTTTATTTTTTATATTTGATGTCTTTTAGTGATTTATAGTCGTTATTTTACTTAATTATCTCGTCTGATGTTGTTGACATGCCATTCTCTCCATAGCCCTGTGCAGCGCTTTGTTACCCTCGGGTGAAATGTTTTAAAAATGCAAATATTATTATGGTTCTACACCACATGTCGTATGAGAATGTTACACAGCGTCACCAGCTCCATTTGAGCAAACACATTCTTCAGAGTCCGGCGATGGACCGGCGTCCCGTCGTCGGGTGTATTCCTGCCTTACGCCCTGTGTTTCCGGGATAGGCTTCGGCTCACCGTGACCCTATATATAGGATTAAGCGGTTTCAGATAATGAGATGAGATGAGATTCTTCAGAGTCTCTTTCAATCCTTCTCTTGTACCACATCTTTCTTTGAGACACATTCGTTGATAAATCTCTAAAGGAAAACAATGTTAAGGGTCAATTAAATAAAGGTCAGAAGACATCTGGATCACCTTGTAGGTTGTCACGGCTCAGTGTATGAGGTGAGTCAGTAGGCGAGTCGGTGTGTGAATCAGTAGATGAGTAGGTCATACAAACGAAATAAAATTCTTACAACTACTCCAAACGAGCTGCTCTGTCATGATAGCCGTGTCGAACGTTTCTCCTTCTCAATATTTCACTTTAAAATTTCTCAAATTAAGTAGGCCAAACGTCGCGAAGGAGAGAGGAGTTACGCTCGCCATGCCTGATACGCTCCTGAAAGAGCAGCTCTTAATAGCAATTTTCAATGTGATTTCTCCAGCGCACGTTTTATGTAGGATTAAATACTTATTGTCTCAATCAATCCATAGCTATGTGCAGGGCTTTGTGACCCTCGGGTGAAAGGCACTTTAGAAATGCAAATATATCTTTTAATATTGTTATATATTTTTAGTCACAATGATTGAGGAGTATTAAAATTGATCAGGGGTACCATGGTGGCACAGTGGGCAGTGCTGCTGCATCACAGCTGGAAGTACCTGCATTTAAATCCCAACTCGGGTGCGACCTTTCTGTGTGGAGTTTGCATATTCTCCCGGTGTCCATGTGGATTTTCGTCGGGTATTCCGGTTTCCTCCCACAGTCCAAAGACATGCTGCCTAAGTTAACTGACTAAATTACTACCAGTGCCCTGCGATGGACTGGCGTCTCATCATAGGTATAGCCTTGCCTCGCACCATTTGTCTGCCGGGATAGGTTTAGGGCCACCGCGACCCTCAACAGCATTTAACGGATACTGATAATGAATAAATGTGTTAATTATTATATGAGTATACTGTTTCTTTGTCAAGGAAAGTTGAGAGTCACGCAACAATGAGAACTGTGTAGGGAGGCCTTGAGTTTGGCTCACAATGCGCCATGGCTACCCACTGCGCAAGCAGTTATGATGCCGCTCTCTCCACAGCTCTGTGCAGCGCTTTGTGACCCTCGGGTGAAAAGCTCTCTAAAAATGGAAACATTATTATTATAATTAATAGATGTGCCACACCACGCAAGGCCAAACTCGCATCAAATATATTTATCTCCGAAATAGAGGGCTGTACTGATAACAAAGCTGTGGGGGTCTAATTAAATTAGCAGTGTAAAAAAATAGCATCCATGGAATGCTCCTAGAACTACATGGACGAATAAGATATTAAATGATGTAGAAGCCAGAGGACATCCCAGTCGTACTCCAAGGTGAACAGGGACTGTCAGCCACAGTTTGATCTGGGCCTGCCTGGTAGTTCTAGTAATCACTGGGGTTTCCTTTCTCAAAAAGGGAGCCTGCCGGGACGTTCTACTAATCCTATGGAATCCTTCTGACGGAAGTACACACGGAGGTGAATGTCTCTTGTCCAGGTGCCATTGTTCCACCGTGTGATTTTGTTTTGTCTAGATTTACAAACCGGAGCAATATGGGCTCAAACCCAGGGTTGGATACTGTGCCCAACAAAGGATCATACACAGATGTGCATCGCGCAACCATTCACGGTGTGCGTCATCTTAATAGTGGGTGCTGTCCCATTCATCTGACCAGTGGGCACTGTCCCATTCAGCTCATCAGTGGGCACTGTCCCAATAATGTGGCCAGAGGGCACTGTTCCATTCGTCTCATCAGTGGGCACATTCCCATTCATCTGGCCAGAGGGCATTGTTCCATTCATCTTACCAGTGTGCGCGGTCCCATGCACGGTTAGTAGCCCACCCTTCAATACGTTCCCGGTGGTGCACGCTTTGTCATTGATATACACACAGCCAATCGTGTGGCCACCACACCCACATGGTGTACTGTTGGTGCTGCTGCTACTGGAGGTGGTGCTAACACCCGTGTCCAAGAACAAGCCGGCGCCGTGGCGCGGTGGTGGCGCGGCGCTCATCACGCTCTGCACGGCGTCCACCCTGTCCATGCAGAGCAACATCTCCAGGAGGCAGCCCACGGTGACCCCGGGATCACGGGCCACCGTGACCTCGAGCGTGGTTCGGGTCAGGCTGAAACCGCGCGCCATGAGCGCCGCGACCTGTCGGCGCTCGAGGCCGCAGCGCGACGCGAGGTGCCTCGCGGACGCGAGCGGGGGCATCTCTGGGTCGAGCAGCTGAGACAGCCGGTCGCACGCGTCCACATCGTCTAGCAACTTCTCCAGTGGAAGAGCGAACCACGGGGAGGCTGATGAGGGGTGGACGAGGAGGGGGGTGGAACGAAAAGGTGTTAAGAGGTCGCGTCGATGATGAAGTGAGAATCGCTCTCAAGGGCTGTTCTTTCGGGAGAGCTGTGTCAAGTGTCCTCCTTTGTTGTAACGTTTGAAGGCATCTTCAGGCTTCTTACTGTCAGAAGCCTGATGATAACTGTCAGATTACTAGAAGCCTGGTGATGCTTCGAAAGTGGGAGACGACATTTCACTGAGAAGAGGAGAGGAATACTCGACACGCAATGAGGATCACCTTGTGGTTTTTCGCGATCGATTGGATCGTGGCATTACGAGGCCGCAAGGGACAGGTTCGTGCAGCAGTGGATAGGCTATGGTTGATTAGTTTTCGACTCACCTTGTATTCGCTTTATCAGCTCCTGCTCCCGGTTCTTCTCAAGGGACTCTGAGGGGGAGGGGGCAAAGAGGGGCGGGGGGTATGTGACCAATCTGCACGTGTCCATGTATGTGTGTATTTCGCACTGTATGGAAAAACAGCATGGGGGAGGCAAAGGGCTGGGCGTGGTTTTGTCTACATGTTTACGCAACAAATACAAAGATTCCTCGTATAGCCTCAACAAACGGAAGGGTCAGCTGCTATTAGCACGCATATATGAAAGTCGACACGGCACACACGAGGAGGTGGCTGACAAGCACCATGTCTGGCTGCCTTTGTCACCCTAGTGACAATAATCAAAATGCAGAACGGGACGTGCGAGCACAGCCCCGCCACCGCCGGGAGCAATGGACTCTACTTGTAAATGCAGTTGCTCAAAGTGTCGTGACTTCTTGCACCACATTATTGAGCATGTCCTTCAAGTAATGTTACACACCGAGGCCATTGTCCCCTTTTACTCTACAATTGCCAGCCATTGAGGATGCCGCTGTGTGTGTTTGTGTAACCTAGCCTGGTAAAAAAAACCCAATGTATTCTTCATTGTAACGATGCGCCTTGTAGACAGGCAGGTTTATATTTTTAACACAATGTTCGTGAATGTACGGTGTGTACATTATGGCATTTGATGGGGAAGTGCACATGTGTAGGTTGCGTGCATTGCAACGTGCACACTTGACACATACATCATTCGGTTTCCGTTTGGTAAAAGAGAGTTACAGTCTGGCCTCCGCCATTGGAGCGGTCGATGTTTCCATCACTGGCTGCTGGTGAGCAATGAATATAAGTGTTGCCTCCAATGCTAATTTGACTTTTGTCACCGTGGAGCTAACGGTGCGAGTGATAACCTGTCAGACACACTCATCCTGGGCTGTTGCGGTTGTGAACTTGTTAACTCGAAATTGTGGAATGTGGGCTTCGAGTGAAAACGGAAACAGACTGATTGACGAGGGGGTTTGACTTAATTGGAATTGAAGCCTAGCTTGTTAATGCGAAAAGAGGTGATTTTTCCCTTCTGCTGCACAATAACAACGTGAGTTCATTGTTCACTTAAAATCAAAATGAATTAAAATGGATAAAGCACTGAAAGTTGATCTGTGTAGCTGCGCTTTCGAGATTAGGCGTTTGCCTCATCAAGCCTCCATCCATGGGAGGCGAAATGTTGCGAAGGAGAGAGAAGGAATGCCAGACGGCACTGCGAAATTACAGCTGTGGAGGCAATTATCATGCAGCGAGCTGTAATACACCTCCATCGAATAAAGCGCTGTCCGTAATAGTTGGTCATGTCAAGTTAAAATCTGTCCATGCTGTGTAAAATATTCGTTGTGGTTGCAACATGTTACTTCATTGTTGTTGATTTGCTATCCTTATGTCGTTGTTGTTGAGTTGCCGTTCGCGTTACAGCTCTGTACAGCGGTTTGCGACCCTCGGGTGAAAAGCGCTCTAGAAGTGAAATCTCATCTCATTATCTGAAACCGCTTAATCCTATATAGGGTCACGGTGAGCCGGAGCCTATCCCGGAAACACAGGGCGTAAGGCAGGAATACACCCGACGACGGGACGCCAGTCCATCGCCGGGCATTGTGGGACAATTTTAGTCTGCGAGCCAATCAACCTATCCAGGAACATGCTTTTGGACTGTGGGAGGAATCCGGAGTACCCGGCGAAAACCCACGCGGACACGGGGAGAGCATGCAAACTCCACACAGAAAGGCACCTGAGCCGAGAGATTCGAACCCGGGACCTTCTTGCTGTGAGGCGTCAGCGCTAACCACTGGGCCACCGCGCCGCCCTAGAAATGAAATTATTATTAAAATTTTCATTCCGCACTAGGTGCTCATTTGAGACTGAGTCGACCTAGGAGAGGCCCAGGACCGGTTCAGAAAATCGTCACTGGTGTTGGCTGTGAGCAGGATTCGAACTCAGGTGCCAGGTTTGTAGCCCAGTGCGCTAATCGCTGAGCCACCACGCCGCCCACACCTCTATACAGACGTTTGTACAAGTGCACATGCGCTGCTTCGTTTCCTGCCTCCCTCACCTGGGTGTGGGGGTTGGATGTGCAGCGGGTGGGTCTCGTCCACTCCCTGGGATTCCCGGGACCCCTGCCCCCGCACGTCCTGGGCCCCCCGTGCCCCGCCGCGTGCGCAGCCCCCCCTTCTACAGCGAGGGCCGCGCGCCGTAAGCAGCACGATGACGATGGCGAGCAGCAGGAGCATTGACACGAGAGCCAGAATCGTGGAGAAGAGCACCGCCTCAGAGCCACCTAGCACCCGGTCAGTGTGTAGGGCAGGGGTCATGGTCAGTGATAGGAGTCGTAGTGCGGAACAGGGGTCATGGTCAGTAATAGGGGTCAGAGTGGGGGGCAGGGGTCATGGCCTGTGATAGGGGTCATAGTGTGGGACAGGAGTCATGGTTAGTGATAGGGGTCAGAGTGGGGGACGGATCAGGATTAGAGATGGGGTTGAGATTAGGGGTCAGGTTATGGGTTTTGGTTAAAGTCAGGATTGGCGTTAGATCAGGGCCGATTTGATTGATGAGTTACAAACGTAATCGTGTGTGATGCCAGCTGTGGTGTGTGATCCCAGTTCATCTGTCAGTCATCACACTCCACGTGGCCTTAAAGTGCATGCGGCCTGGCACAAGCGCCGTGGTGGCGTCATCGCCACCTAATGGTGACTGGCGGTTGTTGGTGAGTGGTCACGTTACAGTTGTCACTTCGTTATCAGCAGTTAGCCTTAGAATGAAGGTCGGCTTTGGGCCATGGCAAAGGGAAACGTCTCTATTTAGGGTCAGCATCACCACCTTGCAGGCACCAACCTGGTCCCTGAGGACTCGGGCTGAGTGTAAGAGTTGGAGGAGGACGACGGACCTCGATGCTCCTCCGTGTGATGTGGCCTTGAGTGAGCACCGTGGGGGTCCGCGTGACGTTGGCAGTGCTGGACTGTGTGCGGCACGTGACAGCCTTGCTGTAGCGGCAGTAGAAAGGGAAATGGTTCCTCCCCTTGCACTCGGGGTCCAAGCCGGCGCCCGTCGGGGCCCCGTTGATCACGGAGCAATCACAGCACAAAGGGCGGCACGAGCCGAGGTGCGCCTCCTCCCTGTGTCAAGAGCACGGACAGCGTGAGCACTGCGGGATGTAATGAACATCGGCATTCACACTCTCGGGACACGATGGAATATCAACAATTTTGTGATGTGCACGACTATTTCAACATCACAAACCACGCGTACACCGCTATGTAACACGTAGCTCTCGTGAGCAGTTCAATGAAATACTGTATCACGTGATATAGCTGGGAACATTATTTTAATAATTAGTGGCTGAAATCATGTCTCTGAGCATGAGCGATGCCTTCAGAAAATCGAAGCAAAGCCACTACCCACCGCTAACGCACCCTCCCCGTCACATACAACCCCTCCACCGTCATACCCCCCCCCCTCATGTCATGCACCTCCTCTTCACGTTACCCTCCGTCACGTTACCCCTTCGTCATGTCACCCACGACCCGTCTCACGCACCCCCTCCCCCGAATTGCACCCCCCTTCACTCCCCGTCACGTACCCCTCGGTGCAGCAGCGCGTGTCCTGCGCAAGGCTGCAGCGGCGAAGGAGCCGCTTCTCCTCGCAGCGCGAGCAGCGCTCACACTTCCCCAGGGAACCCGTGAACTCCTCCCGGCCGCAGCGCTCCGTTGGCTTCCCCACCCCGGGTGGGCGACCGCAGTGCTTCGTGAAGCCGAATCCTGAGGAGGGGGGGGGGCACGTCACCGCGTCAAAGGATCAGCAGTGCGCATGTAAACAGCCCCCTTGGACAATCCACTGCTGAATGAACGCCTTCTCCCCATCGCTAACCATCACTGATGTTGATCAGTGGTAATGGAACTCGAATCGACGGGTTCGTAGCGCAGCCCGTTAACCGCTACAGTACTGCTCCCCCACACTTCTCTATGCGCACACAGCCTGCTCTGGTATCTACTTGTTGAGTGAACTTGTGGAACTTTTGCGTCGCTCCATAAACAAGCGGGGGTGGACGGCTACAGATATGGAGTCCTGAACGAAGCGGTTCGAGTGCCGCCTCGGACGCCTTTCTGTGTGGAGTTTAGGTGCTATGCACCTATTTTCTCCGATTTCTTCCCATATCTATAAAAAAACAATCAGTTAGGATAACATCATAATATGTAGTTGACATGCCGTTCTCTGCACAGCTCGGATTTGTAAAAAGAAAATCGAAAATAAACAGATTTTGCTGAATTGCTGTTCTTATCTCGATGATGTGCCGTTCTCTCCGTAGCTCTGTGCAGCGCTCTGTGACCCTCGGGTGATAAGCACTCTACAAATGCAATCATTATTATACGATTCATGTTACATTAAACTATTTCCCAATATATGTATTATTATTAAGAAAATCAGATTATATTTTACATGTTCTGCAACGATGTGTATATTTTAAAAAACCCCAAAAATATTATTGTTGCTGATTTTCCGTTCTAAAGTCCTTCTCCGCAGCTCTGTGCAGTGCATTGTGACCAACGGGTGAGAAATGCTCTGTAAATACAATTATCTATATATATATAAACAAATTGTGTTTGCTTGCTTGCTTGATCAGGATAAATTCTGGCAAATCGCAACCAAATCGCACTGGACCTTCGCAGAACGACGACACTGGGTCCGAGACGGGTCTCTGGCGCCTTAGGCGCCGCGCACCGCGAGCTCTGCTCAGACGCGACGGATCGCCTCGTTCACTTTAACAACAAGATCGAACAGAGTGCCCAACTGTGCACAGAGGAGTTGTAAGGGTTGTATGTCGGTCCTTTCTGTCCTGATTGGGACACCTGCCTAATAATTTACTTACCCGCGCACAGGTGCATAATCAGCCACTCACCTGTGCACGGGCTCCCAGTCAGGGCAGTTACGGCTCCTATATAAACCGGCCCACGCCCGAGGAGCGGGGCCGGAACTTCTCGCTATCTCCACGCTATCGTCCGCCCGCGTACTGCTCACACTGTTGTCTCGTCGCGCTCTCAATAAAGAGAAGAGCTGTTTGTACCATTGTTGCTGCTCGCCTCCTGCGGTAGTCGCCGCACAACAGGGTTCCCTCGTTCGTCGCGCTGCCGACCCTCACATTAGTTCCGGCCTCTCCATGGATCCAGCGGGCGACAGAGACGGCAGCCAGGTTTACATCTCTCTCCACCAGTACGAGACAATGCTCACACTTCACGAGCAGGCACTACGCAGCCTTACGGACCAACTTGCCGCACAGCGGGCGGATATTTCAGCAGCGGGGGGCGCCTCGGGGCCATCTCCACCAGGCCCGCCCGAGCGGCCTACCCCTGCAGCAACACCGGGACGCGAACCGCACCTTCCGCCACCCGACAGATACGACGGCCGCCCAGGCGGCTGCCACGGTTTCTTGATGCAGTGCTCTCTGGCGATCTGACTGTAGCCTTCCTCCTTCCCGTCGGATGAGGTACGAGTCGCCTACATCATCTCGCTGCTGTTGGGGAGGGCACTGACCTGGGCCACGGTAGTTTACGAGAAACAAGTCTCGTTCCGTACTCATTCGGAGTTCTTCATGGAGGAGATGCGACGGGTATTCGACCTCCCAGTCGGGGCCCGCGAAGCAGGATCGCAACTGTATCATCTACAGCAGGGACTCCGGAGCACTGCCGACTACGCACTGGAATTCAGAACCCTCGCGGCAGAGACTGGGTGGAATGAGTCGGAACTCATCTCGGCGTTCCACAACGGATTGTCGGACGCCTATAAGGATGAGTTGGCGTCCCGGCCCGAGATCAACTCCCTCAAGGAGATAATCGAATTCTCCATACGAATCGACAATCGCCGGCGGGACAGGATTCGCGAGGGGGGGCATCCGGCCCCTACACGACCATCAGACCCTCGCCATGCTCCTCGGACACGGGAATTCAAGACCCGGCACCAACTCCTGGGGCCCACCCAGCGAGACCGAACCCATGGACCTCGGTGATGCGGGACTGCCCCGGCCCCGTCGAGGAAAGAACCAGTAACGGGAAGGTCACCAGGATCAGAGGCGTTGCGTGTGCCACGGCAACGGCTATCAGAGGAGGTCGGGAAACGCCGTGGCCCTTTCAGAATAGGTGGCACCGAGAGGGCCGCAGCAAACATATCAAGATCCACCCGCGATCGGCTGATACTCCCCATCTTCCTATCCTGGGGGCCCCAGCACCTGCACCTCCGAGCCCTCGTCGACTCCGGCGCGGCGGGGGATTTTCTGGATCGGGGGGTTGCGCAATGCTGGGGCATCCCTTGCACCCTCCTACCCACCCCCATACCGGTGATCGGGCTGTACGGACAGCCTCTTGACGCGGAAACAATACGCCAGAGGACGGAGCCGCTCCGCCTGCAGGTGGAGGCAGGACACGTTGAGTGGATCTCCTTCCTCCTAATTGACTCCCATGATCAGCAGATAGTACTGGGTCATCCTTGGCTGACACGCCAGAACCCAGTCATCGAATGGAAGAGGGGCGCGATCAGCCAATGGGGAGGATCCTGTCACCTCCACTGCTCTGGAGCAAACACGCCAGTAGGCGTGTCAATGGTTGACGCCTCTTCCGAGTTGTCCCATATCCCGTCGGTTTACGCTGATCTCCGGGAGGTGTTCTCCAAGCGACGCGCCACCACTCTCCCCCCTCATCGCCCATATGACTGCACAATCGACCTCCTACCTGGTACCTGCCCCCCTAAGGGAAGGTTGTTCTCTCTATCGCCCCCCGAGACAGCGGCCATGGAGAGAAACATAAAGGAGGCGCTCGATGCGGGTTTCATTCGCTCTTCGACTTCTCCGGCAGGGGCGGGATTCTTCTTTGTGGCCAAGAAGGATGGCAGCCTGCGTCCCTGTGTGGATTACCGAGGTCTCAACCAAATCACCGTCAAGAACGGCTACCCCCTCCCTCTCATGACAACGGCATTCGAACGCCTGCAGGGGGCAACAATTTTCACCAAATTGGACTTGAGCGCATACAATCTCATCCGAATCCCAGAGGGTGACGAATGGAAAATGGCTTTTAATACCCCAACCGGCCACTACGAATACCTGGTAATGCCATTCGGCCTGACTAACGCCCCTGCGGTGTTCCAGGCTCTCATTAACGATGTTTTACGGGAAATGCTGCACCGCTTCATCTTCGTCTACCTGGATGACATCCTCATCTTCTCGCGCAGCCTCCAGGAACACGTACAGCACGTCCGGTTGGTGCTCAGCACGTTGCTCTGGAACAATTTATTTGTAAAACCATCAAAGTGCGAGTTTCACGCCCCCACAGTCTCATTCCTGGGTCACATCATCTCCCAAGGGAGGGTCCAGATGGAACCAGCCAAGACCCAGGCCATGCGCGACTGGCTAGTCAAGCAGGTGCAGCGTTTTCTGGGTTTCGCCAACTTCTACCGGCGATTCATCAGAAAATTCAGCTCGGTGGCTGCACCTCTCACTGCACTTAACCAAGGGGGAAAACGCGCCGTTCCACCTGACTCCAGAAGCTGTGGCCGCGTTTAACTCCCTCAAACACCACTTTACGTCCGCACTAGTGCTGCTGTTCCCAGAGCCCACGCTCCCGTTCATTGTAGAGGTGGACACTTCGGACGTGGGTGTGGGGGCAGTGCTCTCCCAGGTTTGTCCAGCAGATGGAGTGCTTCACCCCTGCGCCTTCTTCTCGCGCCGCCTATCACCAACAGAGAGGAACTACGACATCCACGATCGGGAGCTCCAAGCCGTTAAGCTGGCTCTGGAGGAGTGGCGGCATTGGCTGGAGGGTTCTGCCCAACCATTCGTAGTGTGGACGGACCACAAGAACCTGGCCTACATTCAGAGCGCCAAGCGCCTCAACTCGCGCCAGGCAAGATGGGCCTTGTTTTTTAATCGGTTCAACTTCGTGCTGTCTTATCGCCCGGGGTCAAAGAACGGGAAGCCAGACGTGCTCTCCCGCGTGTTCAATCCGCCGGAACACGACCCCGTCCCGGAGCCCATCGTCCCCCCCTCTCGCATTTTGGAACCGGTGCAGTGGGGTATTGAGGCGGTCGTCCGGCGAGCCCAGCGTTCCAACCCCCCCCCCCCCGGAGTCGTGCCCACTCCATCTGCTGTACGTACCAACGTCAGCGCGCCCACACATCTGGCAGTCAAACGGCCAGATGGAGTGGGTCAACCAAGACCTGGAAACCATGCTGCGCTGCCTTTGTCCACCAAGCCTTCCGCCTGGAGCTAGTGCCTCATCTGGGCGGAATACGCCCACAACTCCCTGAAGAGCTCCGCTATCGGCATGTCTCCGTTTGAGTGCCAGTTCAGGTACAAGCCACCACTCTTCCCGAACCAGAAACCAGAGGTCGACGTACCCGCAGCCGTCGACTGGGTCCGGCACTGTCGAGAGACCTGGGCGACGGCCCAGACAGCCCTTGAACGTGCGTCGCAGGAAGGCCAACAGCAGGCCAATAAGTGACGCACGGCAACTCCTTGCTTTGAGGTGGGGGCAAGAAGTTTGGCTGTCCACTAAGGACCTGCCCCTCCGAGGGGGCTCACGCAAGCTGGCTCCCCGCTACATTGGCCCCTTCCCCATCATTCAAATCATCAACCCGGTAGCCATTCGCCTCCGCCTCCCACCATCCATAAAAATCAACCCTACTTTCCACGTTTCGCTCCTCAAACCAGTGTCCACCTTACCCCTGTCTTCCGCTGACCGCCCACCTCCGCCCCCTTGCCTAATAGGGGGCAAGTCGGCCTACACAGTCCGCACGCTGCTGGACACCCGCCGGGTGCGGTGGACTGGGAGGGGTACTGGCCTGAGGAGCGCTCTTGGGTGCCAGCACAGGACATCCTGGACCCAGAACTCATCCACACATTCCACACCCAACACCCGAACCGCCCCAAGTGGTCCGCCAGGAGACGTCCCTTAACAGGGGGGTGCTGTAAAGGTTGTATGGCGGTCCTTTCTGCCCTGATTGGGACACCTGCCTAATAATTTACTTACCCGCGCACAGGTGCATAATCAGCCACTCACCTGTGCACGGGCTCCCAATCAGGGCAGTTATGGCTCCTATATAAACCGGCCCACGCCCTAGGAGCGGGGCCGGAACTTCTCACTATCTCCACGCTATCGTCCGCCCGCGTACTGCTCACACTGTTGTCTCGTCGCGCTCTCAATAAAGAGAGCTGTTTGTACCATTGTTGTTGCTCGCCTCCTGCTGTCGTCGCCGCACAACAGGGTCCCCTCGTTCGTTGCGCTGCCGACCCTCACAGGAGTAGCCGTTTACAAAAGGCGTCGCTTGCATAAACAAAGTCAACTTAATTTGTCTTCGTTATGAGTGCTAAAATTTACCCGGACAACGCACATGGATCAACCATCAAATTTACCCGGGCAATGTCGGATCGCCCCACCTAGTTAATTATAATAATAACTATTTAATATATAGGACGCGGTGTCTGACTGGTTGGCGCCGGCTGATCACTTGACTCCCTACTCTCTGCGATTTCTCCACGCTTTTCAGTCTTTTCTTCGAATGAATACATTCTAAATTGAATATGTGCGCTTAAAAATAGAATTGTAGAGGGGCACTCGAGATGAGTGGTCGCTGGTGGGATCTGGAAAAGAGGGGTTTGTGACCATATAGAGCGGGGGGAGGGGGGGAGGAGGTGGAAAGCGGCTACCCGAGAGGGGAGGGGTTGGAGAGAGACGGAGGGGGAGCTGGTCCCCTCGTACCTGGCAGTGGCTTCACCACGCTGATGCAGGAGACGCAAAACCTTCCCTTCGGGAACTCGTGATCCTGACATCGTGGCTGCGCCATGGCTGCAGGGAGACGCAGGACTCCGCAGGGACCCAGATGGAGGAACCCCCCCCCAACTCCGCGGAGGGGATCTATCGGTGAGCTGGATCCCTTGAGGACCCAGCGTCCATCCGGACCCCGTGACGCGCAGAGACGACCCTGGACGGAAGCCCCTGGGAAGATGTCGGAGTGTGCTGATCCAGGAGCGCGGGCAGCGGCGGCGGCGTCCGCCCTCGGCTGAAGATAAGCGGTAGAAACGCCCCGCCAGCGGTGGTTTTTCGGAATCGCACGAGTGCTGCTACGCGCAGCTCGGCGGGGGGTGAGTGGGTGAGCCAGCAAGTCTGTGTGCGAGGAGTGAGTGGGTGAGTGACGCCGATATTCACTGAGTCAGTGGCGGGGGAGGTGAATTATATGGGGCGGGATTTAGGAGCGTTTTTCAATATGCATTGTTCACGCGTGTGTATGATGAATGCAGTGTCCTTGCCTTATGTTCATGCGTGCGGGTGATACCTGCTGATTGGAGGCTGTGTTGGTGCGCGTTCAGAGGGGTGCTATGCGGTCAGTTCACGCGACGACTTTGTAGTGTTCACGTGTGTGATGTTTGTTCATGGGTTGGTGTGCTGCTATGTTCAAGTGCGTGATGTTTCAAGGTGTGTTGTTAGCTTGTTGATCTGTAGTATGAGCATTGTCTGTCGTATGAGCATTGTCACGTGGTGCTGATGTCGCGTGTTCACAAGTGTCATGTGTGCGTGAGTTGGTTGAGATTCGCGGTCTGGACTGCCCAACCAAACCATCCTAGTAGCAATTGCGAACCCCAGAAAGCTACACCTTCTCCTATCTGGGGTCCCTGAGCTGGGCAAGCTGCTTGCGTGGCGTCAATGAATCCACATCCGCGGAAACGGGTGCCGTGGTGTGCACCATGGTGCACCGCGATAAACTGCTCCCTTGAGGCACGTGGCCTGACACGCCACTCGGTTTTTCCGACCGCCCGGCGTCACGGAAAACCTACTCACGCCGGAGCAAAAATGAAACTTGACGAGCAGCCGTCGATGCTTAACAGAGATTTTCAACGAAACGTGACATATTCGCCAACATTCGAACGGCGGCTGCAGACGTTTAATCCGTCGTCAAAATAAAAGGGGAGGTGTGCGTGCCAGGTAGGTTGTCGGGGAACCGGCACAACCAAGCGTCTGGGGTCAAGCCAGGATTCGGCAGTCACTGGCGCTTTTAACCACGCGGCAACCGGGGAAATTACGGAGTCGTGTGGGGCGATGGTCGGCTGCCGTGTGACGTTCGGCACTTACACAATAACACAATAGTTCCACAGTCCTAGTCACGTATACAAGAATACTTGTTTACTCCGTGGTGCGCTGTTACAATAAATAAAATCTAAAATTAAAACTGAAATCCATTATCGCAACATTGGGAGGAGTCGGTTATCTTTCATTGGTGTGGGGGCCTCACCACTACATTCTGCATGGGCGCCCAAGATTAAAGGACCGCCCATATCGGTAATAAGTTTAATAATAAATTTACAGTTTAATAAATACATTTAGAGTTTACAACAATGCGTGCCACAGTAATCGTTCAAAGAGAGAACGCCTTGACGTTCAGCTAAGAAACTGCAGAGGCTGTGGCAACATTTACCAGACACATATATTATCGGCCAATTAATGAGTGCGTTTCAGTCGTGGGACAAAACCACAGAACCTAGAGAAAAGCCACGCACAACAGCAGAACGCACCAAATTCACACAGAAAGGCATCCAATGCGAGAATCAAATCGCGTCATGTAGGACCTTCTGAGGAGGCACGAATGTTACCGCTCGACACCCTGCAACCTAGTTACTCGTTACTAATAGGATCAGAAGTGACAAGCGGTCAATTTGACTTGGCGCTCGAATGTAATACACCCAGCTGAGATTAGAGCCCCGTACTGAACGATCGGAGATGGAACGAGACCTCCCCTCCCCATCCACCATCAAACGGTAGCTTTGGGCTCTCGTCCGCTCTTTCACTCAGCCTCACACATAAGACCCTCCCTCACCTGCTCAGGCCCACGCCCGGTCAAAGCGCTCACTCGGAACCACACTCTCATCCGCTCAGAATCTCGCCAGCTCATGCCACGGTCCGAGCGATACGGAGACCTCTCTCCGTGCCCCCGAGGTCTCGATGCAACCTGGTGCCCAATTTTTGAAAGAGAGGCCACACATTTTAAATCGTGTTTATTATTAAAAGTCCCGCGATGCTGTCAGTTGTCCAGACAAAACCAACAGTACGCTACCCAAGACGGCGTATTCACAAGCAGCCCTCTGCCCTGCCCACTCTCACGGGGCTTTCTTAAACTTCCCAAAATGCATCTCGATGCGTCTGTGCCTCAGGCGGTGGCACCCCTCTTTCACAAAAATAAACCAAAAATGGAGGCCGTTCCCTTTATCA
The DNA here is from genome assembly GCA_036362905.1 of Mordacia mordax. Taxonomy (NCBI): domain Eukaryota; kingdom Metazoa; phylum Chordata; class Hyperoartia; order Petromyzontiformes; family Petromyzontidae; genus Mordacia; species Mordacia mordax. The sequence goes on from JAZEWT010000014.1 coordinate 12,868,355, forward strand.
AAGACAAAGTTAGTCTGTATAGCCTTAATAGACTGCAGAGTCAAGCGCCGTCAGCGAGCACCTATGAAGGCTGGCATGACACACAAGGGGGTGGATGACCAGCACCATGCCCGGCCGCCTTTGTCTCCGCAGAAACTTGAGATCTTGCACAGCACACCTGGTAGTCATGAGGCCAACCCAGGAGAGGCACAGGACTGGTTAAAAAAACCATCACTGGTGTTGGCCGTGAGCAGGAATCAAACACGGCTTGCAGGATTCATAGGGTAGTGCACCCACTGCTACACTCTTATGCCCTTCACCAAACATAACGGTGACAGCTACAGGGTCCCCTCCTGCCTGGAGTTGGCACATGGGTGGTGGGATCGGTCGCTGGCGACGCAACCGCCTCCTCACAGGGTAGCAAGCACGGTGACGACACCGCACACTCACGGTCCCCACCACTCACTCACAGCAGGACTGCTCACTCAATCAATCACTCACTCACCCAGCCGCTCAATTACGACGGGACCGCTCACTCGTAGCACCACCGTTTAACTTGAGGCTCAACAGGCCCAGGCATAGGGGTGGGCATTTTATTTTACGGACTCACTGGTGCTGCCCTGGAACTCGCTGGTGCTGCCCTGGAAATCGCTGGTGCTGCCCCATCTGCCTGTGGGGCTCGTAGTGGTGCGAATGGTGAAAAATAGTCTTTAGAGGAGATCGCACAGCAATGCCGTAGAGTTTTAAAGTATTGCTGCCATTGTTATTATTGGCAGTCACAGGAGGTCGGTGGAAGTCATGCGTGAGGTTGCGGGCGGTCGAGGGAGGTCGCTGGGAGGTTGAGAGGGGTTGCGCAGGGTCACTTGAGGCCAAGCTTTTTCTTCTCTTTGTTTTTCTTGCGCACGATGTCCATGTTGCGGTCACGCCAGGTACTCTTCCGTAACTTGATCGGTCGACTGCCCACGTATTTTCCTGCATCAACGTGGTGGCACAAATAAAAAAATTCCCTATATAGCCTGAACAGTCTAAGGTCAAGTGCTGTTCACAAGCACATAAACGCCTGCACGGCACACCGGGTGTGGCCAGCACTGCACCCGGCCACCTTTGTCTCCCTAGATGCAGTATTCATAAAAGTAAACTAGGTACGCATTTGAGTTTGACACAAGACGAATTGCAGTGGAACACATACAAAGATCCATCATGTAGCCTCTTACAGACTGTTGGGTTAAGTGCTTTAGTAGCAGCAGTTATGTGAGCATTATTATTGCCAACTACAGCAGCAGAAGCTGTGGTACCATAAGTGGACAACATCATCGTTACCATCCCCCAAAAGTAGGGCAGTATATTCAACAGGGGCATATGAGCATGGGCGAGCGTGAATGAGCCGGCGTGCATGAGCGGGCAGTGGAGCGTGTGCGCGAGTATGTGTATGAGCGAGTGAGCGCGTGCGCTAATGCGTGCGGTAAACTTTCGAGTGTGAGCGATTGAGCGAGTGGCACCGTTCATCTCGCGCATGGCGCGCACAAAGTCGTTGGGGTCCTTGAAGCTTACGAAGCCGTAGCCCTTGGTCTTGCCCGAGCGCTTGTCGCGCACCACCTTGGCGCGCAGGAACGTGGGGTAGCGCGAGAACGCGCGCGCCAGCGTGTCGTCGCTCACCTCGTTGCCCAGGTCACCGCAGAAGATGCGAAAATCGTCTGTGAGAAGACACGCGGAGGGGAACGGGGGGGATGAAACGGCTGGGTGGCTAGGGGGTTTCATAATGACCGTGTCAGAAACACAAATATCCCTCTTTCACCGTCACAACTAAGGCGAGTCAGCACTGGGCACTCATATAATAAGGGTGGTTTCCCGTCTGGCACAGGACCAAGCAGGGCTTGGGGTAGGGATGCTTGAGAGTGATATCTGTCAGTACACTGTGATGTCGTGGGATCGCCATGTCAAATATATCTCCAATCATTTCTTGCCTCTGATATCAACGGCATGGCTCAACTTCTGCAGGGAAAGACACATCCTGGCGCCTCCACATACAGGCCACTGCGATCCTGAATTTAAAGTTCAAGTTTCTTAGCATAGCTGAGATTCTAAGTTCAAGGTTGAAGCCCTCAGTTTATCTCTCTCCTTCTCTCAAACAGTTTCGAATGGGCATGTCTGAGACACAGGGCTGGCACTGCTAGGAACATAATATCGAGTCTGGGTGTCAACCGCTGATGATTAAAGATAATCGTCTCAGTGTTGTCACAAATGATGGCCCAATTTATTCACATTTAATAAAGTTTCATTGGAGAACTTGTAGGAGCTGCTCTTTCAGGATAGCCGTTTAGAGCGTTACTCGTGTCTCTTCATAACATTAAAGGCATCGGGCGGCACGGTGGCCCAGTGGGTAGCGCTGTCGCCTCACAGCCAGAAGTGCCCGGGTTCGAATCTCGGCTTGGGTGCCATTCTGTGTGGAGTTTGCATGTTCTCCCCGTGTCTGCGTGGATTTTCGCCGGGCACTCCGGTTTTCTCCCACAGTCAAAAAAACATGCTGCTGCATAGATTAATTAGCTTGCAGACTAAACTGCCCGTAGTGCCCGGTGATGGACTGGCGTCCCATCTTGGGTGTATCCTTGCCTTGCACCCTGTGTCTGCCAGGATAGGCTCCGGCTCACCGCGACCCTGCACAGGACTAAGCAGTTTCTGACAATGAGATGAGATTAAAGGCATCTTCGGAGCCTGAAGATCGCTCCAACGTCAGAGGAGGAACGCTCGCAGCAACTTTCCAGAGAGAGCAGCCTTTAAGAGTAACTCTCACACAGCCGCAAAAGCCTACATCGAGCCAATACTTACTTTGCCATCTGTTCTTTTGACGTAACTGATATCTGGCTCTGAGATATAAACGTTCAGTTCTTCAGGGCCTAAAGGGCCCACACCTCCCCGTTGACGCGTGTCTCCCCAGTGCCGTGCATCGTGGTCACCGCTCCGTTTCCCCGTTATGCGTATGCAAATACAAGTGACTAATTTACATAGCAATAGAATCAACCAGATAATGCAGGGAACTGCTGCATCTCCTGTTGCACGGTGAAGACACCACAAGGATCTGAGACTTGGGCATTGAGTTAACAAAACAAACTCCAAGGCTTAAATTATAACCTTATGGAAAACGTAATTATTTTCCCCACATGGCGGAATGTCTTTGCGTGTGTACAGGTGGGCAGCAGCAGCGTAGTGGTTAGTGCACCGAACTGGGAACCCTGTGACCTGAGCTTATCTCCCAATGAGTCGGCATCAGAGACACATATCTGAACCGATCCCGCGCATCCCCTCGGTTGACTTAGCCTTAAATTGAGTACCTAGTGCGATGTATGAAGATCGTCATTTTGGGAGACGAAAAAAGGTTGTGCCGGCCACGCACCCCCTCGTCTGCCGTGCTGTTCTTTACAGATGCTCTATAACAGCATTTGACCTAAGAGTCTGTTAAGGCCACACAGGGGATGTTTGTCGTTGTGCATTTCCCGTATGCGTTATTGTGGAGAGTGGTGGTGTAGCGGTTAGTTCACTGCACAATGAACCTGGCGACCTCATTCGGTTCCTGCTCACGGTAAAGATCAGGGCTCAATATCCAAACCAGTCTTGGTCCTCCCCTCTGTAGACCCAGCTTTCAATGAGTCCTTGGCCACAGCATTTACACATCAGCACTGGGGAGGCAAAGGCCTCCCCAGCATGGTTTTGGCTGCACCACCATAGGTACACGGGTGCCGGTGTCCGAGGGCATCACTCACTAACCGTACTTGACCCAGCAGTGTGCGAGAGCTACGCAGGGCGCTGCCTATTTACGCACTCGGGTCCCAGTCCATGAGGCTGGCGTCTTCCCAGGTGATGCCGGCCGCCGAGCGCAGGATCTTCTTCACCTTCTCGGGACGATTCTTCTTCGCCGGCTTCTCTTCCGACGACTCGGAGTTCTGCGTGAAGATGAGGAGGAGGAGGGATATAGGGATCGGCGGGAGAGTTACCGGCAATAGCACACGGCGCTCCGTCCCTCCCCCGCAGCCTTCTTCCCCTCCCTCTCTCCTTCCCCTATAAACCCCGTCCCCTCTCGGTGTGGAGCCCTTGGAGTGAAATGGGACGGACTCGCTCTTGTGCCGTTTGGGTGAGCGGGGTGAGCGGGGTGAGCGGAGTGAGCAGGATGAGCGTGGTGAGTGAGCAGAGTTAGCGCGGATGGTGGTGTCGCCCACTCTCACCTTCCCCGCTCCTCTCTGCTCGCTCGTCCCGGCTCTGCCCCCGCCTCCTCCCCCGCCCCCTCCCCCGCGCTCCGTAGGCGGGTGGTGGTGGTGCGTCTCTGCCATGGGTGGCTCGTGGGGGGCGGTGGGAGGCATCACGGGCCCGATGATGATGGACCCAGACTCGTCCATCTTGGCGGCGCCGCTATCCTTCTTC
>JAZEWT010000014.1:12872911-12884807 GCA_036362905.1 Mordacia mordax
GGAAAGTGTTGCACTGCACTGCATCCTTTCCTCCTCTCACAGATGCACACGCATGGGTGAGTGCATGGCGAGGGCGGTACCGGTGCCGTGGCCTTGACAGGTGCCGCGTGGTACACGGTGGGGCCTGCCTGGATGACCGAGGGGTTGAGCTTGGGGGGAGCCTCCACTACTGCAGAGGACATCATCCCTCCCATCGGGGGGCCCTGGACATACAGAGGTGTACGCACAGACACAGGTAAAAAAATACGCAGATAAACAGAAATGTAGACACAAATATCCCCCCACATAGCTTTCATGGACAGCAAAGTGCTGGTGGGCAGCGGTATAATCGTGATTAGCATGCTGTGCTATGAATCCAGCGACCTGAGTTCGATTCCTGTTCACGGTCAGCAACACGTAGCTACAGGCACAGACACACACCAAATTACAGACAAAAAGACCAACACACTTAAAACAAGAGACACCGAAAGGAACACATACAAAGAGGCACACAGATAAAGAGATACACACGGATACACACACATGTATACAGTGATTTTATACGTGTGCATGTATATGTGCGTGAGTGCATGTTCAACATGCGTGTGTACGTGTCCAAACACACGTGTGCGCGCGCGTATCCCTGTGCATGAGTCCACATTGATGCGTATCTGCGAGTGCGTACGCATGCAGTGCGCGCGTCTCCGAAGCCATGTACCGGAGGCAGGGCCATGGGGCCGATAGGCGGGGGCGGTCCCATTATGCCGTGCGGCCGTGGCGGCATGGGCATAAACGGCGGAGGACGCAGCGGGGGCCTCAGCAGTGGAGGTCGCTGCACCGGGGCAGTCGGGGCTGCAACAGGCAAGCGGCGGAGCCAAGTGGTGACGCAGCACGGCACCACCGCGTCATTAACGGGGCGGTGGTATGGTACGGGACTGCCGTGGCATTAATGGGGCGGTGACACGGAACGGCCACAGCGCTAACGGGGTGATGACGCAGCACGGCACCAATCTGGCACTCACGGGGCGGTGGAGCGGCATGGCACTTCCGTGCCGCTAATGGAGCAGTGACACGGCAAGGCACCATTGTGGTACTGACGGGATGATGGTGCGGCCTGCCACCACTATGATGGATGCTAGCATGGAAGTGACGTGGCATGGCACCGGCGCAACGCTAACTGTGCATTCACAAACGCACACAGAATTATTGAGACTCTAATTTGTACTCGAAGCACAGCAAGGAACAGACGATGTAATAATGCATAATATAATTACCAGGTCCAGGCAAAGGGATAACGTGATGATCATCGTAATGATACAATTAAACTACTACCATATCACATCGCGGAAAATAATATCGCGGTGACCACAGCTTGTACGCACGCATGCATTTAGAACACACATGTTACCTGGCCTCAGCAGGACGTGCGGGACAAATGCAGGCCTCGGCGGGGGCCTCATGGGGGGCACGACTACAAGGGGAGAAAACAACAGGGGGGGAGGAGGGGAAACACTGTTAGTGATCGAACTCCCGAGGAACACCGGTCGTAACAGACACACCTTTGTAATTGGAGCAGCCTCGCAGACCATGAAGGATCGAAGAATCGAAGCCAATGGTAGCAAAATGTAGGCGTGTAAGAAACGATCTTTGTCAAAATACAGCATGGCAATGTGATGGGCTAAAGTGCTAAACACACAACGTCTTCCATAACACAGAGACTGGAGATTTGGACTTACAGCTCTTTTTCCACAGCACAAGCAAACCATGTCAGGACCATACTGAGCCAGCCTGGAGCTGCTTAGCAAGCCCCAGGTTATTTTTTCACAGCCAAAAACGTTCCATGCCACAATGAACAAATGACGTCAGCGTCAAATGCACACACAACATTTAACTAAAATGATTAACCCCGCTCCTGGTCCTGCTTGACCCCTGTATCAAATACAGATATTGTGTGAGGCCCGAGTTTCAAAGTTTGATTTTGGCTCAGCTCGACAAACAGCCAGCTGAAAACCACGTACACCGCTAGGGTGCCACGTTGGGGCGGCCCGAATGTGCCAGGGAAAATGTGTGCGAACTGCCCGAGAAAACTGTGAGTGGACCGCAGTACCCAATCAACTAATTAAGGCCCAGTGAGTACTATACTGCCACCGGCTGGCCACCACGAAGAAAAACAGGTCGGAGAGTTTCACGGTAAATAATGAAACCTGTATAATGTGATCAACTAGCCCTTGCCTCCAAAGCACTGGGCCAGTAGTGTACATTGCCACCAAGCGCAAGTGATTAAACCCACCATCTGAAATATTCAATGACGCATTCACTTAACCACCTACTCTCCCCCCACTCTCTCACCCACCCATCCACTCATCAACTCACAGACTCAACCACTCACATACCCAATTACCAACATACACATTAACCGACTCACCCAATAACTTATCAACCGACTGACCCATCCATGCATTCATTCACTCACCTATTCAAATACCACCTACTCATGCACATAACCACTCAACAACAACAACCGCCATTCGCCACTAAGTGGCAGTGACGTCACCACGGCACCTGTGCCAGGCCATATGCCACTATGGGTTTGAATGGGGTCTTTGGTGAGTGCCCACCACTGTCATGGAAGAATGGCAGGTGCATCTTAGAGATAACAAGCCGATGGTCAGAGGTCAGATCAGCTCCTCGGTAGGTCCTGGTTTCAAGGACAAAGGCCTGAATCCGCTGCTTTGCCAATATGTACGGCATCGCGTGGAGCCTCTGGAGGGGCTGTGAGGTGGCGCGGAGTGGCGCAGTGGTAACATATGCGCTTCACAGAAAGGCTTGCCCAAGGCAGTTTGACTCCTGTGTTGGGTGCCTTTCTGCATGGACTTTGTGTGTTCCTACACTGTTCTGCATTGGTTTCCACTGGCTTTTCTGGTTTCCTGCCACAACCAAAAAACATTAATTGACTGACAACATATTTTGAATACAGTGCCTGGCAAATGTTTGTGCTTGCTGTGTGTTTCCTTTTGCCTATGTCTGTAGTGTCCTCGCCCAAAAAAATCCTGAGGGGCCACTTTAGCCAACACCTGGGACAGGAGGTCACAGAAGGCATTTGACTCATCGGCCTTGCCTGCATCCCTGCACTATTTTCATCTTCAGTCGGAGCGTAAGCCACCACTACCACCATCCCTCGCCTCCCATTTATAGGCAGGCGAGCCCACAGTAGCCTGGGACTCATAGGTTCCCACACCTCACCACCACTTTCTCACGTCCCCTTCATTCTTTTATTAAGAAGAAGAGCCACTAATTGTTGCTTGGCAGTTTCCTGTCCCGAATGGAGGACTGTCCACCCCTCCTGATGATTGGAGCCAGAACCAATCCACTGGACCTCCTGTATCCCACAGAGGTCCAGGCAGTACCGGTCCAGCTCCCAACAGAGGAGTGGCAACCTCTCCTCCGCAACCAGCATTCGAATATTCCACGTGGACACACGCAGTGGCTTTTTGTTGTTTCTGGAGGAACCCCAAAGGTGGGAACTCGGCCTCCTGGCTCTGCCAAATGGGGTTTCGTCAGGAGACGACATAAGCGCCTGTCCCCCCGTGGTCTCCAGCACAAGCTTGAGTTTTTCTTTTTCACGTAGTATAGTGGTAATTAAATTGAAGGTGGGGGGTTACCAGCCCCCCGGACCCATCCAGAGCCCCCTTGGCCATTGTGGAAGCTGTGAAAGCAGCAACCACAATGACATAACCACTCACCTACCCCCTCACCATCCCACCCATCTACTCACCACTCACTCACCAAACCGACCCAACTAACCCACTTACTGACCTACCCCCTTACCCTCCCACACAATGTTTACAATCCTTTGTTGTCTGTAATTTGTTTACCCTGCAACCATTCCTTGTGCTACATGCGGTAGCTACAGAAGGCTCTGCATTCACCATTGGCTATTATTGTATCATTTATACTCACTGGTAAGCTTAAGAACAATTCTCACGATCAAATTTAGCAATTATGTTGTGACGTTTCGTTTGAGGGCAGCATGATGGTGCTGTGAGTAGAAGCTGTCTCACAGCAAGCGTTTGGGTTGGAATCCTGCCTTGATTGCTTTTCTGTGCGAAGGTTGCATGTTTTCATGTCTACATAGCTTTTCCGTCAGGTACCCAACTTTCCTCCGACAGTGCAAAGACATGCTGCTACAGCCAAGGATAATTAGCCTGCTGACTAAATTGCCCCCCGTACTCTGTGATGGACTGACGTCCAATTCTATGTATAGACCTACCTTCTACCCTGTGTCTACCAGGCTATAATGCAGCCTCTGTGACCCTCTAGAGTAGTAGAGGCCACAACCCAGTACTGGGTTGATGAAGGTTAAGCCTTGCTAGTTATGTATTATGATTTACTGTATGAAGCTCTAGTCAAAAGACTCCTTTGGATCATGGGCATGAACATTTACTTTCAACTGGATCGAAAGAAAAAAGTTATAAAACTACTACTTTAGAGACTTAAGCAAGGACTGAAGTCAGAATAACCATGTCACCTAACCGAATTAGAGTGAACCTTGATATGTAAAATTATGAATTTACACATTATAACGTAATTCTCTTCTATTTGGTCCAATTATGAACATCATATACATTATTCATTATGACGAGTCAAGTGGCACAATTGGGTGTCTAGTCAGCGACTGCAAGGGCTGTGGTGACGGTGTCCAGAATGAGTGTGGTGTCCGCACGATGATCGTGCGGTGTCTTTGGAGCTTTACATGGTGGTAGAGGTGGCATAGGAATGGGTCCTGCTGCAGCTCGGGCTTGCAGCAGGCTCTGTTGCACCTACGCACGTACACAGCAAAGATCCGTCAACAGAGCTTTAACCTTAATTACTCAATTGAGATTCCATACAGCAACCTCGTCTAACATGGAACAGCATGCATCTTCCTTTGTAGTACCCCTGTGCTACAAGAATGGCACGAATGCCAGATGTACTTAATTATTACTATTATTACCATCATGAGAAATGCTTTTTCAAGAGCTGCTCTTTCGGAATAGCCGTGCGTTAATTCTTTCTCCATCGTAACGAGATGCCTGATGATGCCTCGAACATGGGAGGTGAAACGTCAGCACGACTATCCCAAAAGCGCAGCTTTTCATAGCGATTCTCACTTCATCATCGCTATCAACTCTTAACATCTTCCCATTGCACCCCCCTCCTCGTCCACCTCCCTGTTGTTCGCGCTCCCACTGTAACAGCTGCTGAACGATCTGGACGCGTGCGGCCATTTGTCGCAGTTGTTCGACTCGGAGCAGCTACCGCTCACGTCGGTGAAGCACCTCGTGTCGCTCGAAACGACAATCCCCAAAGAGCACTTCTTAAGCGCAGGTCATAAAATTGCTTCTGAATTGGTTTCATTGTGCCTCCTGATTTGTACATGTCACTGTGGTTGACAAGGCTAATAATAATAATTGCATTTATTGAGCGCTTTTCACCCGAGGGTCACAAAGCGCTTCACAGAGCTGCGGAGAGAATGGCACGTCAACAACAACGGAGAGAACAGTACGTCAACAAAAACGGCACCAGAACGGAACATCAACAACATTTTTTTGGGGTTTTTTTATTTACACAGCGTTGCAGAACAACAAGCAAAACACAATCAGACCTTCAACTACAATCTTAAAATGCAAAATTATGAGTGAAAATAATATATTGGGAATGGTTTAAACATTTATCGTATAATAATAGCACTTCTAGTTTGTTCATCAGCCAAGGGCCACAAAGCGCCACACAGAGCCGCCGAGAGAACGGCTCATCAACAACAAGACAGGAACGGCAAATGAACACGTTTTTGGAGTTTTTTTTAAACACAAATCCGAGCTGTGGAGAGAACGGCTCGCCAACAACACCAGGACAGCCCAACTGAGAGATGAAAAGCAGCAACAAACTATAGAAGCACAAAAAATACGCGATTAAAAAATAATTCTGCTACAAACATGGATGGAATAAATATCCCTGAGCAGGCACAGTTAGGCTAGTAATGTTAACAACCCACGTCGGGATGTTGTCCTCGGTTGAGCTCAACCTAGCAGTGGAGTGAGCCTGTTGGTCTCTCACCTGGTGGTAGGTGTTGGAGGAGATGATGGGGCGAGTTGGGGAGGTCAGCGTTCCGCCCAAAACCTCCTGTTCAAAGCTGCACGGGTTAGACCAGGGAAAACAAATAAAAACTAAGTATGGGACAACTGTTTTTGGCGTTGCTCCTCTCTCATTCGCGACATTCCGCCTCCCACGTTGGAGGCATCATTTCCAGTACCCATAATGCGTGCCACGTTAGCTTAACCTCGATCCAACGTTTGCATGTTTACTGGGACTAATAATGTGAAAGAGCAGCTCTTAATAGTAATTGTCATACACAAAAAAAAACGTTATTGTTGCTGATTTGCTGTTCTTATGTCGTTGTTGCTAACATGCCGTTCTCTCCAAAGTTCTGTGCAGCGTTTTGTGACCCTCGGTTGAAAAGCGCTACAAAAGTGCAATAATTATTATTACCATTTCACATACACTCAAGATTCCCACTATCTTAAAACCCGACATAATTCAAACACACATTGAATTTCATCGTCGCATTCCTGCATAATAATAATTGCATTTATTGAGTACTTTTCACGCGAGGGTCACAATGCACTTCACAGAGTTGCGGAGAGAACGGGCACGTCAACAACAACGGCACCAAACCGATAAATCAGTAGCAATAACATTTATTGGGTTTTTAAAATATACACATCGTTGCAAAACACAAGTAAAATATGATCAGACTCAATTATTATTTTCATCTCATCTCATTATCTGAAACCGCTTAATCCTATATAGGGTCACGGTGAGCCGGAGCCTATCCCGGAAACACAGGGCGTAAGGCAGGAATACACCCGACGACGGGACGCCAGTCCATCGCCGGGCATTGCGGGACAATTTTAGTCTGCGAGCCAATCAACCTATCCAGGAGCATGCTTTTGGACTGTGGGAGGAAACCGGAGTACCCGGCGAAAACCCACGCGGACACGGGGAGAGCATGCAAACTCCACACAGAAAGGCACCCGAGCCGAGAGATTCGAACCCGGGACCTTCTTGCTGTGAGGCGTCAGCGCTAACCACTGGGCCACCGCGCCGCCCAATTATTATTTTAGAAATGCGAAATTATCAGTAAATATAATACATATATTGGGAAATGGTTTAATTTAACATTTATCGTGTAATAATAGCATTTTAGAGCGCTCATCACCCAAGGATCACAAAGCGCTGCACAGAGCCGCTGAGAGAACGGCACGCCAACAACACCAGGACAGCCCAATCGGAAGCTGAAAAGTAGTAGCAATCTATCGAAGGACAAAAAAAATAAGCGATTAAAAATAATAATAATAATTCTGCTACAAACATAGGAATAAATGTTGACGAGCAGGTGCAGTTCGGAGGATTGCCCGTATCCCGGCACGACAACACTGAGCCACATCAATCAATCGAGAGAGTTGCGCATCCCTGAGCAGCAGAAGGAGGGAATGGATCAGTCAAGAGTGTAGAGATGAAAATCAGAGTGTTCGAGAGCGAACTGACCCACCGTCTCATTCTGCTCACTCAACAACCCCGTTCGCCACTCAGTGGCAGTGACACCACTGCCACTTACACTGCTGCCACTGCCAGTGACGCGGCCATCGTGCCAAGCTAGGTGCACCTTAGAGTTTGAGGCCATGTGAAATGTTTAAGGCCTGTTCACAGGACGTCACTGGACAGACCCAGGTACCTTACTCTTACAAATACCTTCACCCTCTCACTTTACCTCACTCGCTCTCACCCCACGCAACAGCAGACGCGGGAACAGACAGACGATACGGGGACAGGCATGGGAGACACGGGGACATGAAGCGATAGGACACGAGGAAGACACATGGAGACTAAGGAGTAAAACGGGGATGGAGAGGCACACCGTGGGACACGACGGTGCAGGGGGGATACACGGGATAGACACGAGATAGACAAGGGGACACTGTGAGACACGTGGAGACACTCACAGTGCCATCTCCGCCTCCATCTCTCGCAACTTCTGATCCTCCATAGCGTCCGCCATATTGACCGGTGACGTCTCTCCACGCATTGGCGCGAGTGACGTCACCCGAGTACGCGATGACTACTCCGTGTGGATGACGTCACCCTCCCTGCGCCTGTAACCACGACGACGCGAAGTGGTGGTGCAGAGCGGGCGATTCCATTACCGTGGGGACCATGTATCGGGCGAAGTATAATAATACTAATCAATGGGACCCTTAATGAGGATGGATTAGTAACGTCTCGTATTTTAGATTCATGTCATCCATTGTCTTAGCCATGGCACAGCCCGGGCAACTGCCCGCTCCATGTTTGTCTGGACGACGTTCATTGCCAGTGCTTGGGGGCACTGCGAGTCACTAACGACGCAGTGATGCAGTGACGAGAGCTACCGTCTCACAGCAACAAGCACCCGGGTTTGATTCCCGCCTCGGGTGCCGCCTCTCCGTGTGGAGTTTGCGCGTTCTCACTGTGTCGCCGGGTTCTCCGGTTTCCTCCCACAGTCCAAATCCACCGAAGCTGAAGGGGTTGCAGTTAGCCTACTTTGTTGTGCCAACCACTGGTTTATACTCATGCCATTGTTGCACTAATCGACTGCTGTCTATGATTGTTGTATCGTGCTATGCAATATTGAGCGCAGCACACATTACTTCATGATTATGGTTGCGGTTTCACCTTTGTACAAGTTGGGGTTGTCATTCAATCATTATCAGTGTCCGCTTGATACAGGGTCGCGGGGTGGGGGGGCTGAGTCTATCATGGCAGACAGGCGCAAGACAGGGGGATACCCAGGATTTGACGCCAGAACATCGCAGGGCACACTGTTTTGGGACAATTTACTCAACGGATCAATTAACCTAGGGGTTGTAAGTTTGATTATTCGTACAATCTGAAGTGTTATTGATTAGTTGTATGACTACGGTTAGATGCTTGATGTCAGATTATCTGCCCTTTGTTTGTGTTTCGTTGGTGTACAACGGAAGTTTGTTGTGTGGAGTCCCTTTCCACCACTCTATCCATCTCTCCCCCTAGTGCTTCAACCGTCTCCACTTCTAAGGGGATCGGCGCCGGTTCCTGAAGCCGGCGTCTGGTGGCCATCCCTACAGTAGCTCTCTCCTGTTAGTTCTCACACCCGTACTTAGGGCAACCCTATCTCTGGGCGACACGCGGTATCCCGCTCACTCTCACCCGGGCGCAAACACCTCACTCTGCACTCACAAACGCCCTGATCACACCACGCTCACCCACGCAACGCTTCGATACAAAATACCAGAGAGCTGTGTCGAGTTGAAGGCTTTTACTGCTGCGGTCAGGTGCGTCGCGGCGACTTCTCTCTCCCTAGCAGCCTGGTCTGCCCGAACATCCTCCCTCCTCGCTCCCAGACAAAAGGACTTCCGCCTTGCTCCGCGCCTGCTGAAATACTGCCGCTGCCCGGACGTACCGCCCCTTTTCAACCGTCGTGTCTCTCTCCACCAGTCAGCGCCGCCTTCCCTATTATGCTGCACTGTTCTCCGAAAGCTCCGCCCCACTTGGCCCTGCAATGCATGCCGGTTGGATGGCCCCCTTCCGGCCGGCAACTTGCCGGAACACAATTGTCTGCAGCTTTAACGTTCCGGGGGAGTTATTCTCTCCCCGGCAGAACTTGTAGGTGGACCCGGCTTCCCCTAGGCCAAATTCCAGCTGACGAAGGAACCACAAACCAACCTGTTCTACCACAGGGTCCATGGACAAAACCTCCGTCGCTGGGGCCGAGTCCATCGTCGTTCTGCTACCCACCGAACCCCGTGTCGTGCGGACACTCCATCAGTGGGGAACAGTATGCTGTTGTCAAATGCCCGCCCGAACAACGGATGCGCGCAGGCATCAGGCAAGTGGTGTGCAGGAATGATGAATGCGTGAGTGACCGTGTGACAGCATATTTTTGTGGGGAAGGTCACAGGGCGGACATAACGAAAACACAGCCAGCGTCCCTGGTGGTTCCGAGGCCCACGAAGTGGGCCTCCACAGTTGTATCGCAGGAATCCCGCACCTTCGCAGACTCAGTACTTTCTGATAATAAACATCAATTTTGTCGAGTTACTCAGGGTTCAGTTCTTGGCCCACTCCTCTTCAGCATCGACATACAACCACTTGGCCATATCCTGCACAGCCTCAATCTCAGCGACCTATGCCGATGGCATCCAAATCCATATCCATGCAAAGACATCCATCAATGCATCTGGTCTTTGCATGTCATCCTCAGTGTCAACTGTGCAGGCCTGGCTCAATTTAAATTTTCTTAAACTAAATGGCGACAAAATAGAAGTTTTGCTTGTCGGAGCCCTGCACCAATTGTCCAAGGCTGAACCTATCTAATTGATGCTTGACGACCAGACCATTGAAGTTGCTAAGGCAGTCTGGAGTCCAGATGTGACTCTTGGTTCCTCATTCACCTTCGAGACATACATCAAGAAGGTGATGAAGGTCGCCTGTTTCCATCTCAGAAATATAGCCATACTGCGCAACATCCTGTCACCCGCTGATGCTGAGAAGCGAATACACATCCTCATCTCCGCACGAATCGATTACTGCAATACACTGCTCCCTGCACCCCTGCCTACTGGATCAATCGTCTCCAACGTGTGCAGAATGCGGCTGCAAGGGTACTCACTCGCACGCCCATCCACGATCACATTTCTCCAGTACTGATGTGTCTCCACTGGTTACCTGTTAAATACAGGATTGAATTCAAGATCCTCCTCACCTACAAGGCTCTCACTGGCGCTGCTTCGACATACATCCGTGACCTACTACAGGCACGCTTATCAAACACGACAACTTCGATCCTCCAATATGGGGATTGCTGCATTTGCCCAGGTCACACCTCCATTCGATGGGTGACAGAGCCCTCTCGCGCGCTGTTCCCAGATTCTGGAATGCCCTTCCATTGGAGATTCGATCAGCTGAGTCCTTGGGCATCTTGAAATCACGTCTCAAGAGTCACTTGTTCCATAAGGCTTTCAAGTCCTCCAGTTAGGATGTTGATGCGGTTCAAGTGTTGTCAAGTCGAGATGATGGCTTTCCTCCGACCTGAGCTTGCTCAGGGAACATTCATTCCTTCCTTGTTTGTTGCGAAACCATTATATTTTTTAAATCGCTTGTTTTTCGTCCTTTTATAATTAATTGTTACTTTTTGACTTTCAGTTGGGCTGTCCTGATGTTGTTGACATGCCATTCTCGCCACAGCTCAGATTTGTAAAAAATAAAAATCGAAAAAAAGTTTTTGCTGAATTGCCGTTCTTATCTCGTAGTTGATGTGCCGTTCTCTGCGCAGCTCTGTGCAGCGCTTTGTGACCCTCGGGTGATAAGCACTCTAGAAATGGTATTATTATTATGCGATAAATCTTACTTTAAACCATTTCCCAATATACGTATTATTAACACTGATAGTTTTACATTTAAAAATTATAGTCGAAAGTCAGATCTTATTTTACATGTTGTTCTGCAACGACGTGTATATTAAAAAAAGCCCAATATTTTTTATTGTTGCTGATTTTCCGTTCTAATATCGTTGTTGTTGGCGTGCCGTTATCTCCGCAACTCTGTGCAGCGCTTTGTGACCTTCGGGTGAAAAACGCTCGAAAAATGCAATTGTTATTATCCATGCCACCGAGGTTTATGGTCCCGACTAAAATGACGTCATTCCGATACAGCGTGGTCGCTCGGGGTACGTCACGGGAAAAAGCGCGTGACGCGCTTCCGTTAACGCCTCGACTTTTACCCGGGAGTTTGGAGACCGTGTCTGGGTGATCGCCTCCACTTCACCACTGCCGCCGTTACCTCTTCCTCCGCCACCACCACC
>JAZEWT010000014.1:12884838-12902186 GCA_036362905.1 Mordacia mordax
GCCACTTCCACCTCCACCACCGCCACCTTCACCACCGCCACCTGCACCAACGCCGCTACCTCTTCCTCCACCACCTTCACCACCGCCATCGCCACCCCCACCACCGCTACCGCCACCTCTGCCACCACCAACACCTCCACCTTCACCACCGCCGCAACCACCTCCACCGCCAGCTCCGCCGCCGCCGCCACCACCACCACCACGACCGCTACCTCCTCCGCCACCACCACTGGGAGCGCTGGGGACGCGCCGCGCCGTACTCCGCCACCTCCGCACTCGAGTCGTCTGTGTCGTACCGCGTCTCCACTCACCTACAGCAGAGGGTGGTCTTGTCACTCGCATTTTATAGTTTGACTTTTCCGATGTGTGATCTTTCATGAGACTCCACTACGCGCCGTTATTCGTTGATGTATGAACTCGCTTTAGCCATCTGAACTCAATGGTAGGGATTCAATTAACCTATTTAATGGGGTGGGGGTCACAAGAGATGGTAATAATTGCATTTATAGAGCGCTTTTCACCCGAGGGTCACAAAGCACTGCACAGAGCTGCGGAAAGAACGGCATAACAACAACAGAACGTAAAATCAGCATAACAAGAACAGAACGCAAGAAAATTTTTTGCGTGTGTTTTTTTAAATATACACCTTAAGTTCCCTGTGCTATGTCCGCTCTCATGGCAGCTGGGTCTGTCCTCCCAGCAGAGCTCTTCCACAATTCACTTGGTTACTTCAAGGTGCACCTGGCCTAGCACCCTGGCGACGTCCCCGCCATTGAATGGCGCATATTGTGTGGCTGTTGTTTGTGGTGGCTACAAACGTGGCGAAGCGAGTTCGAATCCCGCTCACGGGCCAACACCAGTAACGATTTTATAAACCGGTCCTGGGCCTCCCGTAGGCGGTCTCGGCCTCAAATGAGTACCTGGTGCAGAGGTAAACATTGCCACTCGGGAGACAAAAGGTTGCTGGTCACCCACCTCCTCATGTGCCTTATCAAGATTCACAAGTGCTGGCTAACAGCACCGGACCCTACAAAGTGCCCTTAGCGAGCACCCCATACGGGGGCGGGGGGTCTTTGTGTTGTTGTTTGTGCAGGAGGAGTCATGGCGATCGCGTTCGTGGAGGGATGGGACCTGGTGCAGACACTCGGGGAAGGCGCTTATGGAGAGTACGTTGGTCACTGTCATCGTTTACCATCGGCACCACCACCACTACCACCACGAACGCCTTCAGTATCACAGTTATTAGTCATCACCAGTGTGACCGTGATCACTACCCTCATTGTTAACATTGGCAGCAACAACAACATTCACCGTTCGTTACTAAGTCGCAGTGACGTCACTACGGCGCATGTGCCAAGCCACGTGCACTTTGTGAGGCCACGTGAAGTGTTATGGGTTGACTGATTGCGATGACTGGCAGATGCACCATCGGTGCTCCCTTCTGTCAACTTGCTGCGTTTTAGCCGTCGCCACGCCGCACGTTGTTGTGAGCGTCTATCTTCAGCATTGCTCATCATCACTATTATCACAGTCATTATCAACATCGTCAGCATCGCCATTGTCATTAATCATACCCAACATCATTAAAACCCTCATTTCTGCTCTTCATGATATTTGCCTCTGCGCTTATGTTTTGTAGTTTCGCCAGTTATTTGCGTCAATCCGTACATAACACTGGCGTCTGTCCCACAACCTCCTGTCATCAGCAAACATTTCACACTTCACGCGATGTCCTCAAACTGCACTCAACCTGGCACGAGCGCTCGGGCTACACGACCTGGTGGCTTAATTCCAGCAGCTGTCGCCGCCGCTGCTGTACCCGGCTGCTTGCGTTCACGCGCATGCCTACGCGACCGCGCGCAGGGTGCGTCTGGCCGTGAACCGCGCGACCGAGGAGGCCGTGGCCGTGAAGATCGTGGACGTGCGGCGCGCAGCGGCGGTTGCGGCTCCCGAGACGGTGCGCAAGGAGATTTGCATCAACCGCATGCTGAGCCATGCTAATGTGGTTCGCTTCTATGGGACGCGGCATGACGGCGACATCCACTACATCTTCCTCGAGTACTGCAGTGGTGGGGAGCTCTTCGATCGTATCGGTGAGAGGTGGTGGGAGTCGGGGGTGGCAGTTGCTCTGCTGGTGATGCTGATTTAAAAAAAAGTCCAACGTGTAATGCAGAGCATGATATTTATTCGATGTCGAATGTGTTTGGAGAACAACTCTTGAGGCACAAGAAAATCTCAGAGAGGTATGGAAGGAAAAGATAGCCACGTGGTTAGCCGGCGTCAACATTTGGTAGATGCTGTGTCCTAAATATGTTAGTGGCATTTAATGAATTTTATAGTTATGGGAGGAAGCTGCAGAATCCGAGGAAACCCATGCAGAGCAGGGGGAGAAGACACAATCTCCACACAGATAGGCACTCGAGGCAGGAGTTATACCACCTCGGGCAGGACTTTATTTTTGTGAAGGGGAGGTTTTACCACTGCATAGCCACCCTGATCTCAGTGGAGAGATTATTTTGCTGTGTACAGCTATAGCATTGAGGTTACACAGTGCAATCTATGCGACTTGCCTTTGTATGGAGGCTCCCATCGGTTTATCGCTGGTCACGGGGCTCTGAGCCACTCAGAGGCCCTGAGTCTCATCTTGAGACACCAAGTCTCATCTTGAGATGCAGAGTCTGAAGATGTCTCCAACATGGGAGGGGAAACGTGAGGGAGGGTGTATCTGCCGAGTATCTCATGGACACCCTCCTCCAATTGTCCGTCCGTGTTTGTTCTGGAGACGTGCTTGTATTTCTTCGTTTGTGTTCACAGAACCAGACATCGGCATGCCAGAGTTTGAAGCTCAGAAGTTTTTCCGGCAGTTGATAGCCGGTGTGGTGAGTCACAACACTCACAACACTTACCAGAGGCACACACCATTGAGCGGGATACGCTACTCACCATTGCGCGGATTTACCACCACTTGTTTTCATTCATGCGCACACGTGTGTGTGCATGTTTTTCTGTGTGTTGAGAGCAGTAGTTAACATACTGTGTTATGAACCTGGCGACCCACGTTAGATTCTCTCTTACTGCCAACTGGTCCAGGGCCTCCCCTACATCGACTCAGCCTCAAATGAGTACCCAATGTGGTGTGTAAACATTGCCACTAGGAAGACAAACGTGGGGGAACTTTGTTTTTGTGAGTTACTGTGTATGTGTGTGCTCGTAAATATGCAGGAATACCTACACAGCCTGGGCATCACTCACCGTGACATCAAACCAGAGAATCTGCTCCTGGATAAAAATGGTGTGGGATAACGATGAACATTGACCACGCCATGACCACACCCCGTACCATGAGCAATGACAACATGAGTACTCTACACAAATGACACGAAGTGTCCCACACAGAGGACACACCGCACCATGACCCCCCTACAGACCACACCGTGACTCATACAGACTACACTGAACCCACACCCATTATTATACAATAATATATTTTTTTAGAGGATCAAATGGGGTCGTAAGACATCTGCACCACCAGAGAATCTGCTCCTGGATAAAATGGTGTGGGATAACAATGAACATTGACCACGCCTTGACCACACCCCGTACCATGGGAAATAACAACATGAGTACTCTACACAAATGACACGAAGTGTCCCACACAGCACACTTACCACCACACACACCGCACCATGACCCCCACACAGACCACACCGTGACTCATACAGACTACACCGTGACCCCCACACCTGTTTTTATACAAAAATATATATTTTTAGAGGATCAAATGGGGTCGCAAGACATCTGCACCACCATAACCACCCGACCAACAGGTATCACCATGACCCTGCGGCCCCATGGACCCCATGCCTCCGTCCCGCATGCAGACACACTGAAGATCTCCGACTTTGGGCTGGCGACGGTGTTCCGGCACAGTGGGCGGGAGCGACGGTTGAGCCGCACATGCGGCACACTGCCGTACGTGGCCCCTGAGCTGTTACAGGCCGACCTGGCGTTCCGTGCGACACCTGTCGACGTGTGGGCATGCGGGGTGGTGCTTACCGCTATGCTTGCTGGTGGTGAGGGGTCGACACGCGCTATAACGCCGCACTGCATGCGCCACGGGCACTCGCCCGCTCAATCGTTAGCAGTTCTCCGCGAATCAGTAGAATGAAACGGTTTGAGAATCGCTCTCAAGAGCTACTGTTTCAGGATAGCCGTGTGGAGCATTCATCCTCGCTTCTTCGCTACATTGCCTCTCCCACGTTGGAGGCATCACAAGCACACAAACAAAGCTCTATTATTATATAAAGGAGCAGAATGCGAGGGGAGAGGTGGGCACTGCTGAGTCCATGAAGATGTTAAAGATGGTGAATGCGAACTGAATATTGATCTGGAATGGCACTGGAAGTCGGAGTTCATGTTCTTCCCGTTTAACGTGGGAGATGCCTTCCTAAAAAGAATTGCAAAGGTTGGTAGTTGCGTGTGAAGAAGAGATATGTGACAGAAAGGGAGAAGAGGGTGTTATACAGATGTGTCTAGCAATTCCTACCTCTTATATACCAACACGCCCTGTAGCACACACCACTTGGCGTATCGTACATCATAGCACGAGGTGATTCCTTGCATGTGAATACTGAATCGCCATTTCTCATTGGATGATTGGTGTATGATGTAAGTCCTGACCAGCCCCCCTCAAATTGTCTCCAATGAGGCTAATCCAGCCGCCTAAATCTGATTGGCTGATATGAGGTAATTTCAACCACATTATGATGGGAAATCTACCGCATTACAAGATTAACGTACGAAACCCAAAAATTGTATATTAACAATAATGTGTAGTGTGAACTCACAATGCCTGGAGCTTAAGCGTTGGGGTCACAAGCGTTCACCCATGTTTCCCGCTGCTAGAGCTCCCGTGGGACCAACCTTCAATGTCATGCCCCGAGTTCATCGACTGGACAAAGCGCAGGGTGCAAATAACTCCCTGGAGGAAGATTGACTCCCTGCCTCTGGGTATGCTGTGGCGCTGTTTGTGCATCTGTATGTGTGTATACCTGTATGTTCTGCGAGCCCCTGTAGTTGTTGTTACGGGGCATCTCCCTCCTCAGTGTGCTGGGAAAGGTCCTGACAAGGATCATTCAGTATCGCCTTGTCAGGCATGCTGAGGAGAGGCTTGCGGAACCCTAATGTTTCAGGTCAGGGTGATCCTATACAGACGCCACATTCTCTATCCGGCTGCTACAGCGGAAGTGTAGGGAAATCAAACAGGACCTGCATCTCTGCGTTATTGACCCAGTTAAGGTTTACTATACCATCAATAGGTGAGGGCTCTGGGTTGTTCATGCTGGCGGGGTCCCTGACTCTCTGCTCACAGTCACAAAGGACCATCATTAGGGTGTGGGCAAAGCTGGAAAAAGATATGTGGTCGGGAATCGGAGCCATTCCTTGTTCACTTTGGGATACAAAAGGAATGCCCTCTGGGTCTTACTTTTGTTTTACCACATAGTTCGAGAGGCTTTCCATGGACTTACTAGTGGAATTTTCACTTGGTACAGGTACAATGGAAGGTTGATCGATGCCCGGGTGCAGTCAAGGGATGGTTCCCTACTGGTCAACCATCTTATGTATGCCGACAATTTGGAGATTGCCACTCGCTCTACTGTTAAACCTGGAGCGTGCTACACAGAGGTGGGGTCTTACTATCAGTCCCACTAAAACCAAGCATCTTCCTGGGTATGCTGTGCCACCAAACACTCCACTCCCTCAGCTCTCCATGAGTGATAAAGCAGGAGTGGAGAAGGTTCTGTAGCGTGACAATGTGCTTATGATTGCCTCCGGTTTTGCAGTGGAGGTCTTGCTCCAAATCAGTCGGGAATCGTTATCTTTTCATCAGCTGCATAACACTGGAAGCTGCTTAGCCTGTCGCTCCACATGAAAATTCCGGGTCTTCTCAGCTGTAATCATGTCTGCTCTTTTATATCCTTGCGAAACGTGAAACCCCCCAGGTGGAACATTGTGCCGATTTGGGGCTTTCTGACTGGCTGTCTTGTGATCCATCCTGGGTTTGACAAGATTATATTGTGTGAGTAGCTCACAATCTCGAAAGATATGGACAGGGTCTCATAGGTGAGCTTCTGTGGCTGGCGAGGCTACGGTGGCTGGGTCATGTAGTCTGCATGCTCAACCAGCGCATGCCCAAGCACATTCAGTTTGTAAAGAACACTGGGGCAGTTGGAGGCAGTCGCCCTCCAACAACAACGAGCGGACCGCTGGCCGGCTGAAACACAGCAAGTTGGCAGAGTAAGGAGTACAAGTGGTGCATCTGCCAGTCATCTCAGTCAGGCAACCCATGACACCCGGGTCTTGTCCTTTTGCCTCTTGTCGGCGGGCCTTCAACACTTTATGTAGCAATGTAGTTTTTCATGGCTCGCTGCATGATGATTGCTTCGAAAAGCTGCTCTCTCGGGACAGCCGCATCAATCACTCCCTCTGTCCCCATCGTGACGTTTCGCCTCATATGTTGGAGGCATTCCCAGGCCTTTACGTAGCTTCAAAGTGCATATAACCTGGCACAGGCACCGTGATGCCGTCATCATCACTTAGTAGAGAATGGTAGTTGTTAGGGGAGTGGTATTGCAGCAGTTAGCACACTGCGCTACAAACCCGACGACCTGAGTTTGATTTTTGCTCACAGCCTACACCAGTGGTAGTTTTCTGAACTGGTCCTGAGTCTCTTTTTGGTTGAGTTAGCCTGAAATGATTAACTCAGGCTGTGTGGCCACCTACCCCCTTTTGCGCAGTGTTGGCCTTCATTGGTGCTATTCGCTAATAGCACTTGTTGACACTACGTTATTTAAGGCTATACAGGGGATATTTGTATGGAACCTGTGTGTTAACTTGTTATATCTGTGTGTGTACAGCTCTGCTCAGGAAGATCCTGGAACCGGATGCAGATAAACGTACAACCATCCCCGATATCCACCGGAACTCCTGGTTCAATCACTCCCTCAAGCAAGGTGACATGCATGTGCCAGTATGTCTTTGTAGCCAGTTCCAGTTTATCAGAAGACATCTCACTCCGAATCAGTCGGGCAGTATTATCTTTTCATCGATTGCGTAATGCTATATGGAAGCTCCGTGGCCTGTGGCACCACACAAAGCTTCAGGTCTTTGCACCTGTAATCATGTCTTCTCTATGTTTCAAAAACGTGGACCGCCCTTGGTGGAATATTTGCGCCGAATTGAAACTGTCTGGCTGGCCTGCCTATGATCCATTCTGAGTTTAACCAGGTTAGATTATGTGAGGAGCTCACAAATTCTCTAAAGTCCCATTGCTGAGCTCCGGTAGGCAAGGCTGTAGTGGCTTGGTCATGTAGCCCGTGTGCCCAGCCACCACATGTTCAAGATTCTGGTTGGGGACTAAATGAGCATGGCATGGGCTGGAGAAGAGATGGACTTACTTGGCACAGGAGGATCTGGAGCTGAGTGAACTAGTACTAGGGTTGTCAAGATTCACTTCTTTGGAGGAGGGTCGTGAAAGATGCTGTGGGACAGTTGGAGGCAGTCGCCCTCCAGGAACGACGGAGGGCAGATGAGCAACACTCACAACAATGAGCGAAGCGCCAGGCAGATAAAACAGAGTAATTTGGCAGAGTTAGGAGCACTAATAGTGCATCTGCCAGTCATCTCAGAAAACCTCTAACACCTGGGTCTGTCCCATAATCTCGTGTTGGTGAGCCTTTGGCACTTCATATGCCCTCAAAATGCATATGGTCTGGCATAGTGCCGTGGTAACATCATCCGCCCCTTAGTAGCTAATGGCGGTTGTTGTGTTAGTGTGTATGCATGGTTTATATTCAGGGGAGCAGTAGTGTAGTGATGAGCGTGCTGCACTATGAACCTAGCGGTCCAAGTTTGATTCCTGCTAACAGCCAACACGAGTGACAGTTTTCTGAACTGGTCCTGGGCGTCCCGTAGGTCGACTGAGCTTAAAATGAGTACCTGGTGCCGAATGTAAACATCACCACAAGCGACACAAAGGCAGCCGGGCATGGTGCTGGTCACCCATTCTCTTATGTTTTTTGCTAGCCTGCATATTTCCTCACGAACACACTTAACTCTGCAGTCTGCTAAAGCAGTACAGGGATCTTTGAAGTACCAAAAACAGATGCTCAGAACGGTTAAGATCAGCTGTGGGGTGGCGTGGGGGTTTGACATGTGGTTAAGTGTGGTGTTTCATGGTGTGCCACCTTGTTTTATGTACGGTACCTAGTGGTATGGGGTGGCGTGGTGGCACAGTGAGTAGCTCTGTTGTATTACAGTAAGAAGGTCCTGGGTCCGGTTCCCGGTTTAGGTGCTTTTCTGTATTGAGTTTGTGTGTTCTCCCTGTATCCACGTGGGTTTTCTTCGTGTACTCCGGTTTCCTCCCACCGTTCAAAGACACGCTCTTGCTGAGGTTAATTGGCCTACTGAGTATATTGCCCCCCCAGCCCCCCCATAAAACATGCCCTGCGATGTACTGGCCTCACATCCTGAGTATAACTCTGCCTTGCGCCCTGTTTCTGCCGGGATGGGCTCCAGCCCCCCACCAACCCTATACAGGCTTCAGCGGATACTGATACTGAACTTAACCGAGCGGTGTGATGGTGTGGTGTCTGGGCGCCGTTGTGTAGAGCGGCGCATTTTGATTTGATGTGGTTACCTGGGTGGTGGTGTCTGGTACCCGGGTCAGGTGTGCGGAGGGAATTGGGGGAGGCTGGCCTCAGCTCCAAGCGAATGTGCTCCGGGATGGACCTCTCCCCAGGATCTCTCACCAGGTGACAATGTGTGTGTACAGTAGTGTGTGTACTTAAAATGGCAGCTCCCCCAACCATCCCCCTCCACAGCTAATCCTATTTATCTTTTTGTATCTATTACCATTACTTTCGTGTTTTTTTTGTTATGCCTAGTCGCTGTTACGACAGTGTGTCTCTCTTTGTCTGTGTCTCCCTCCAGTGACGAGCGGGTGCGTTACTCCATGTCCCAACCCGAGCCATGCCTCATCCACACGTCTCCCTCGCAGCCAACTGGCAGTGCCATAGACACCCTCCTCGGGGGTTTCAGCTTCTCCCAGCCGCTGCAGCCTGACGCTATGCTCCTGAGCAGCCAATTGCAGTCAACGCCAGGGTCCTCGCAGGTAACACGCAGGCACACAGGCAGTGGCACGGGCGCCTCGAGGTGGGCGAGGCGGCAGCGTAGAATGCAGGCTGGGGCCACGTTATTGTAGGTTTGGGGATTCTGTGGGTCAGGTGTGACTACTCGTGTTGCAGGCACCGGCTGACTGCATGGCCGCCTTCCCCCCCGCCTCTGTGATTTCCTCGCTATGCCTCTATAATGACAGAACTGGCCTTGGCTAAGGACGTCTGCTGAATAATAATTCATAATAAAAATGTTACTCTAAGGCGTTGAAGCCACTGTACCTCACTCACAACTCTTGCCGCTGCTGCATAGTTGACACGGAGCGACCTCTTAGATCTCCCCTGACAATATGTGACGATCTGCTTTTAAACTCGCGCAGAGAGCTACAAAATAAAACTGACCCACATATTCTTATACATACCGATAGACCCTCGTAAAGACCAATAGATTCATATACAGACCCATAGACTGTCATACAGATCCATAATCCCACACAGATGCTCACTCTCACAGACCCATAGACTCGTACGCAGATTCGTACTGTCATTCAAACCCATTCATTCACACAGATACTAATACTCACTTGTGCGTGTTCATGTGTGCGTATCAGCATGTGCCATGTTGACCGTATATGTGCGTGTCTGCATGTGTGTGCACGTGTCCGTACATGTGTGCATGTTCGTGTGTGTGCGTGTGTGTGTGTGTGTGCATTATCCCTACACAGAACCCGTGGCTGAGGCTGGTGAAGCGCATGACGCGCTTCTTTGTACGCGGCACGGTGGAGGATGCGCGTGCGCGGCTCCGCGAGGTGTGCGACGCCCACGGGCTCTCCTACCGTCAGAGCTGCCCCACGCAGGTGTGTGCGTGTGTGCTGCCTGTGTGCACTTGTGTCACTTCACCATGGCTCTTGTGCCAGACTAGGTGCTATCACACGGTGTTGAAAGTTCGCTGGTGATAGGTCACGGGAAGGACACAGTTTGCTATGGGCTGACTGTCCACGATGGCTGCTGGCAGATGCACCACGCGCACGAGTTACTATGCCAACTCGCGGTGTTTTATCTGCCTGGCTCTCCACTCGTTGTGAGCCTGGCTTCTCTGCTATTGCTGGAGAGTGACTCTCCAACTACTCGGTAGCGTCCTTCACGAGCTGCCACCACAGAGGTCATGCTCGCACGCGCACATACGCGCGCGTGCCCACGCGTTTATTGGCCGTGTGGTTAGCGGCTGGCAGCTCGCGCTGTCGTCACATCTGCTAGCTCACAGCACAGAGAGCTCAATTGCAGCCTTGTGATGCCGTTGATGAGAGCGAGTAACGCAATTTTCAGAAACGTGTCTGGCTCCAGCCTTGAGATGCGTTAAGAGATGACGTTGGGGTGGGAATGTGGCCCGGCGGTTGTGTGTTCACTGCTTGTTGTGGTAGCGACAAAGACAAAGATCCCCTGTATAGTGGTTACAGACTGTAGGGTCAAGTGCTGTTAGTGAGTAAAGTCAGGTACAGCACATGAGTGGGTGAGTGGCCACCACCGCGCCCGGCCGCCTTTGTCTCCCTAGTGGCCATGTTTACACACCTTGCGTGAGTCTATAGTTTTGTGTGTAAGGTGCACATGGCCTGGCACAAGTTCCGTGGTGATGTCACTGCTATTTAATGCTGAATGGCAGTTGTTGTTGGGTTAGCCATTGGGGGGACCTGGGCAGAGCCCATCGACTCGCTTTACTTAAGAATTCGACTAAATGACGGGTGACTGAGATGCGGAATCCCCAATATTAGCGCTCTCACTTCTGAGCCACCTGCCACTCCACTGGCTTTGAGAGGTACGAGGGAGGCTTGACTGCCCCACGTGTGCCTCACAGCTACCCCACAGCCTCCCACATTCTTTTCTGTATTTTCATTTTGTAAAAATATACACTGTAGAGTATGTGTCTATATCTTTTAACTGATGCAGTATTTTTGCCTTTACTACATAGTGTAGAGCAAAATGGTGGCACAGTTGTTAATACATTACACTATGATGCTCTCTCCCTCCCACCCTTCCTGCCACCCTCCCTCCCTCAGTAACCGTGCACCCTTCCTCACTCACTCGCCGCCGCAGGGTTTAAACATTCATTAGGCGAGTCACTCTACCCTGCGCTAATGCAGCGGCTGGCTCGGTGCCCGCAGCGCTCCCCTCTCACGCCCACCACTTGCCCCACGGTGACGTTGGCGCGGCTCGGTGGTGGCACAGCGGTCGATAAGGATTCCGCGACGTTATTTGGAAAGACTAGGGCGTGTGTGTGTACTGACGATGGTACATTCCACATTTGTCAAATGAGAACATTGAAAATTGCTCTTGAGAGCTCCTCTTTTGGGATAGCCATGGCGAATGTTTCTTCTCTGTGAGGTTTCACCTCCCACATTGGAGGCATCTTCTTGGAGGCATCTCCAACAAATGAGACAAAACATCGCAAAGGAGAAAGAAGGATGCTCGCCAGTCATCCTGAAGGAGCAGCTCTTAAGAGCAATTCTCATACATCAAACTATGAAAACCTAAATCAATACATTAAAAAATTTCCCCGCACTCTCTGCTTGCGCACTACGCCCAACTGTGAGTCACGGTGCTCATGTAACCACACACTATGCGACTGGAACGATGACCAAATGTATTACTTATTTACGTGTTATTGTTCTGGGGCAGTGCGGGTGTTGCGTACATTTGGCCAAGCGCTCTTCCAGTGTGAGATATCTGTCTATCGGTGTGAATGTCCACTCGCGTGCGCGTGCGTATTGGCACGTACATGCGATTGTATAATTGTGGGGAACAGTGGCACAATGGTCAGCGCACTGCTCTACAAATTCGTGGTGTTTATCTGACCTGGGTGTGGCCATTCCCTAGGTCTACCCAGCCTCGAATGAATATCCGATATGGTGCATAAAGACTGTCACTGGGAAGGCAAAGGTGGTCAATCGTGGTGCCGACCACATCATCAATGCCCCCTTCACTTCTCTCTCCCATGCAGGCTCTTTGCAGAGGCTACTGGGCTCAGATTTTTTGGCGCAGCAACAACTGTAGTTTATTATGGTTTAGGTTTCATCTTTGCACACATTTGTGCTGTGACCTTGTTTATTTACCTTGTAATTTTATATGTTGTTGCGTTGGAAAGTTCGAACTTTTGTTGTATCGCAGGAAGCCAGCATCCAGAGCTCCATGAGTATTTCTGTTGTAATTATAAACACCTGGGTGGCACGGTGGCCCAGTGGGTAGTGCTGTCGCCTCACAGCAAGAAGGTCCCAGGTTCGAATTTCGGTTCGAGTGCATTTCTGTGTGGAGTTCTCATGTTCTCCCCGTGTCCGCGTGGGTTTTCGCCGGGCATTCCGGTTTCTTCCCACAGTCCAAAAAACATACTGCTGCATGGGTTAATTGGCTTGCAGACTAAATTGCCCACAGTGCCCGGTGATGGACTAGCGTCACATCATGGGTATATCCCTGCCTTGCGCCCTGTGTCTGCCGGAATAGTCTCCGGCTCACCGTGACCCTGTACAGGACTAAGCGGTTTCTGACAATGAGATGAGATAATAAACATCTATCTATCTTATCAGACCAGAGACCGGGATAGAGTCTCAATATCAAGAGTAACCTGGGTCACCAAAATGGCAAAAGCCCATTAAGATAAACCAAGTACAACAATGAGGTGGAGCTGCGTGGTGACGCAGTGAGTATCGCTGGCACCTCAAAGCAACAAGGTCCCCGGGTTTGATTCCCGGCTCCACTGGCTTTATGTATGGAGTTTGCATGTTTTCCCCGTGTCCGCATGGATTTTGCCAGGTACTTTGGTTGACTGCCACAGTCAAAAGTCATGCTTCTGCCTCGATTAATTAACCTGCTGACTATATTGCCCATGGTACCCTGTGATGGACTAGCATCCCATCCTGGCTGTAACCCTGCCTTGCACCCAGTGTTTGCAAAAACAGGTGGGGGAGGGATCGATGTATATGCGCTGCGTGTATTGGAGTGATAACCCGATCAGATTGTGTGGCGATCACGTATCACCGTGTGCAGGTGACGCTGTCGACTGTCGACCGACGCAACAATAAGCTTATCTTCAAGGTCACTTTCCTTGATATGGATGGACGACTGCTGCTGGACTTCCGTCTCTCGAAGGTCAGTGTCGCGGTGTCATCGGCGTTTACAGGGTGGACAGGTGGTGCTGCGTGACTGACCCAACGGAATGTGCCAAGTCAGCTCTCCGCTCAGATAAGGGAGGCTCGCGCATCCCCCGCTAGACTGTGAGCCAACCGTGGGATGGTAGTGCAACAAGAAGGTTCATGAACCCATCCGTGTGGAGCTTTGAGTGCTGTCTCCTCGAAGGCATGGATTTTCTTCAGTTGCTCTGATTTGCTCGTGTACATAAACTGCTCGTTAAAACGGAGTTTGCCAAATCCCCAAATCGGAGAGGCATTTCCCCAAAAATAAATAACCACTCTCTGGCTCTGAGTACACGTGCCATCACAGCCTTCCGACCTCTCACCCCCTCTATCGCTCCGTATTCACGTGTCATCATGCCATCCATCAGCGTGCCCCCCGTTCTGCGCCGCGTGTGGCCACAGAGGTTTGCGATTGTGTGCGTGCTCTCTGTAAATCCAATTACATAGAAAGCCAGTGGGGAGCGTCTGCACGTGTGTGTATGGGGATCAGTGGCACAGTGGTTAGTACACTACGCTTTAAACCTAGTAAACCGAGTTGGATTCCCGCTCTCAGCAAACACCAGTAGCGAGTTATTTCAGAACTGATCTCCCCAGCGTGACGCAATCTTTAATGATTACCCGGTGCAATGTGTAATCATCAACACTGGCAATAAAAGGGTGATTAGGCGTGGTGCTGGCCACACCACCCGGGTATGTGCAGTGCCAATCTGCATAGGTGCTCACTTACAGAACCTGTCCTAACAGTCTGTTCTGCGTTGGTTTCCGCTGGGTTTTCCAATATCCTCCCAGAACATTAATTTGTAGGCCGATATCATTAAACTATATATGAACACGGGTTCTGGCAGGTTGGCACTGACGGACCTTGTGGCTGCCTCCCACCACCTTTACAGTTTCTTGCAGTACCTTGGAACCTTTGGGTGCAAGTCGCTTGTATATAACATTGTGATAAATTGCAATAATTACACCCACACCTTGCCATCCACGAGGGATCCATTCCAGAAACAGTCCCGAATATTCCGTGAACAGCACCATGACCCTCATATACGTACCCATTGACCCAAAATATTGCACTAAACACTTTGAATAAACACATAGACACGCACTGCATAATGCAAGAAAAGATGAACACAAAAGATACAAATTTGAAACCGCGAAAGGTATCCTAACTGGGGTCGCTGTGGGTTTGGGTCAGCATTTGTTTGGCTTTGCCCCCTCCCCATCCAAGGCTGAGAGATGTGCTAAGTACGTGGATTAATGTTGTGTGACTGTATGCGTTCCTGTGTCAGGGCGACGGGCTTGAGTTCAAGAGGCACTTCCTGAAGCTGAAGGGTCACCTGTGCGACATTGTGAGCAAGACGTTACCGGTCTCGCCATAAGCTCTTGTCGGCCGCTGGCATCAAGAGGTCGCCTGAGCTGCCCAGTGCCGCTCGCTTTCTTGCTGCCACCTGACGCCAGTCCGAAAACTCGGCAATTTTGTCGCCAGAACTTAGTCGACTTTTAGTTTTTTTCTAACGACAGAGTAACAACAAATCCATTGACCATATGGGATGAGGACACTGCAGACTTCAGAGCGATTCCAGACAGGTCACAAGTGAGAAGGATCTAGTTCCTGTCTTCTGTGTGTAATACCTGGTAAACTGCTTAGTGGTGACCCATCACGATAGTTTCTGTCTATATAGAGCAGGGCTTGGCAACCTTTGAGAAGTGGCGTTCCAGGAGTTAACTTATTCACTCTTATTTACGTATCTGCGGATTATTTTTTCAACAATAGTAAATAACCCAATTGAATCGTTTTTCGTTTGTCAAAGATTTCAAGGGGTAGCATAGTTTAGAGATTGACAAAGGAATTGATCATAGTTTGTTTTGGGTTTTTTGTTCTGCTTCATTTCTTCTCCAATAATTATACTTTGATTCCGCATGCCACTCAAAATCATCTCGCTTGCCACAGGTTGCCAATCCCTGCTTGAGCGACATCTACGGAATCGTTCAGTATGGTTGGGCAATTTCATGCCCGACGGAGTTGGCGATGCCGCAAAGTCACGAATCACACCCCAGCCTTTCAGGGGTCAGAATTTTAAAACGCGGCCATGGAGGAGGAGAGCAAAAAGTGGACAGCCGCACGAGCTGGCGGCGTGCACCGGGCGTGCGCGACAAGCGTAGGGACACGCTGCGACAGCCGAGCGGTTAATCCGTGATGGGTGACATCGTAGGGTTGTGTGTTTGAGCGGCGATGTCGACTCATGTTGCTCCTGGCACTGGTTTTATAGAAGGTAATTAATAATAATAATAATGTAAGTACGCAGAGAGGCTGCGACGAGGAAGGCAGTCAGTTGATGCCAAAATTTGCAAAAATGTTGATGGTCTAGGCAAGGTCTTGCCATTCAACACAGTATGATTTGTTTTTCTTGCCGTTGCTGGATACAGCCAATACATCAAGCGGCTAGCAACAAACAGCACCTTTAAGACGTGTATTAAATGTGTTAATACGTTTGTTTGGATTAAGTCGGGTTATAATAAATTGGTAAAATGATGGTGATGGGAGTGGGTTTCAAGTGAAGGAGTGCAAGGGAAGAAGCATAGAGAGAGGTGAGGCGACATGCAGTGTGGACTCGCCATCAGAGCGTGAGTGAGACAAAACAGTCTCGTAGACAGTTCTCAAACATAGTCGTGGTAGAATAGTGACGAGGCCACTCGCTGTCAGAGAGCAAGTGACTCGAGTAAATCGGTGAATGCTGGTTCATAAAACAACGACTGCTTTTCACGTTTCATTCCATAGAACACTGAAATAGAAGGGCTGGGTGTTGGAGCCTAGATGTGACGAGAGTTCCACTGGTCACTCGTGGTGTAACAGTAAGACTAGTTCTGAGTTAAGTTTGAGCATGGTGGTGCCCAGGATTTTATTTTTAGCAGAACATTTTTACGATTGGAATAGGGGCGTGATTAATAGAGCCGAAGCGATCGATATACTGGATCTGGTGTGTCGGGTGCTGAACAATTTCCCGTTATCGACACAGAATATGGGTGAAATTAAGCCGCTGGTAATCTCGTGTGACATACAAGGCATGCTGGGAAGAACTATTGTCATGATCGCAATTTCATTATCCTCGGTGCGTGTTGTTTTTGCTGTTGAACTTCGTCTCAGTTTTGTTTGTTTTGAATTGACACCTCTGCCCCGTAAGCTCTCCTGCTTACACCCCCGCAGGAGGGAGGGTAGCTTTGAGTCACTTTTGCAAGAATTTCCAAGAATAGAATTCCCCCCCACAATGAAAAAACACTCGTTAACTAATTGACCGATACCATCATAACATATCAGATGCAGTGTTTGCTGGGTTGGCGCCAGCTTACCACGTGCCTAACCCCCTCCCCCCACCGTCTGCGGTTTCCTCGCACCTTTGAGTTTCCTTCTCTTCGAACGGATACTGTCGACATTACACAGTGCCACAGCGTGACGATTTGTACGTTTGTTTAACATGTTTGAAAGAGCGCCCCCGATGGCAGTTGTCACTGTGTCGCACACGGTGACGCGGCACCCGACCTGCCAGCGGGTATCCGTGTGCCAGCAGGGGGCGGTGAATGCCACCGTGTGCGCGATCCCAATCGAGTGATTTTCGGTATAATGTTTGTAATTTGTATGGTGACCCTGGTGCACAATCGTTGCCTTCTTTTTAATAAAGACACGGGGTCTCTCACGTCCACTGTGAGTGAAGTGGATGGTGTGGTGTATTCATGGTTCATACACTGTCCGTGTGTTCACCGGGTGCTCGAGTTTCCTCCCATGGTCTAAAGACAAGCTGCTCATCTCATCTCATTATCTGAAACCGCTTAATCCTATATAGGGTCACGGTGAGCTGGAGCCTATCCTGGAAACACGGCGTAAGGCAGGAATACACCTGACGACGGGACGCCAGTCCATCGCCGGGCATTGCGGGACAATTTTAGTCTGCGAGCCAATCAACGTATCCAGGAGCATGCTTTTGGACTGTGGGAGGAAACC
>JAZEWT010000014.1:12904301-12918402 GCA_036362905.1 Mordacia mordax
CGGGTGTATTCCTGCCTTACGCTCTGTGTTTCCGGGATAGGCTCCGGCTCACCGTGACCCTGTATAGGATTAAGCGGTTTCAGATAATGAGATGAGATGAGATATCACAGTGGCGTAGTGAGAAGTTCTCCCGCAACACAGTAGGGCTCATGTTCGTTCCCGAATTGACTACCTTTCTATGTGGAGTTTGCATTGTCGCTTCGGGTCGACGTTAATGTTTGCCTGGTACCCCGGTTTCCTCCCATAGTACAAAGATACTGTTATTGTGTCAGGGTCAGTTAGCTTGTTAACTAAATTGCTCCCAGTACTCTGCACGTGGAATGGCGTCCGTTCCAGGGTATAGCCCTGCTGTGCGTGCTCTATTTGCCGGGACATGCTCCGGCTGACCGATTCCCTGTTCGAGATTAAGCGGGGACTGATAATGACTGAAGAATCCATTCGGAACGATCACAGCAGGACAGGTGTCAAAAAACGGCCCGCGGAAGTGGATCGTACAGAGCCACCCGTGAGATTCATCACAGTCGTACAGAAGGGGGCAGCACTTTCCCACACTTGCTCAGCGTTCAGCAGCGTGAAAGTTAAAATATTGGTGTTCATCCTCTCGCTTGGAATAAAGACATTCATCGCAGAACTAAATATTGTGATGGGGGAGGGGTGGTTCTACAGACTCGTGTCTCCGGGGTCAAGGTACTTTGGGTGTAAAGGCTTTAATGCCTCTGTGTCCCTCTCCTCCCTCCCAGCATCTCTCCCGAGTCCCCGTATCTCTCCCTTCTTCCCCGTGTCTCTCTAATTTCTCCGTACATATGGATTCAATCCACAATCATCTGGCCATCTTAAGGCCCTGCGCAGTCTCCCGGCGCAGTAATGTGATAGTGATCAGGCTCAAACGCGGCTGAGCTCCCGAGACCCAGCGCGACTGGGCTCTCCTGGCTGGGGGAATGTTGCCGGCAGATGACGGAATCAAGGTGCACCTGGCCTGGCACAAGCGTCGTCGTGACGTTGTCGCGACTTTGCGACGAATGGCGGTTGTTGTTGGTGACAGACTGCACTGAGCGGCAGCCAAAACCAACACGCGCGCCCTCTTCGTCGCGAACCCATAATGTCCTGCTCGGGGCGAACATAAAGCAGAAGCGGACGTATTTACGGAGAAAGTGTTTGCGTCTCGGTAGAGGGCAAAAAAAAGTGGGTCGCGCTGCCGCCTCACAGGAAAAAGTACTCGGGTTCGATCCCCAGGTCGGGTGCCTTCGTTTGTGGAGTTTGTGTGTTCTCTCCGTGTCTGCGTGGGTTTCCTCCGGCTTCTTCGGTTTCCTACAGCGAAAAAAACCTCGTTAATTAATTGGTCGAAATTATAATATATAGGACGCAGTGTCTGGAAAATGCTGACGCCAGATAACCGCGTGGGTTTCTTCGCCCTCCTTGTCTCTCTGCGGTTTCCTCGCATCTCTGAGTCAATCTCACTTCCTTCGATAATGAACGTACATGCGCGGCGCGCTGTAAACAGTCATTGTTATTCTGATGCCCTGGTCCTCACTTGTAGGAATAGGCAGAATCTCCCTACCCGCTCCGCCACTGCGGTTTGCTTCATGGGAGCCAATCCGTTATTTTTAAGTCACGGAGTTGGAATTTTGATAACTGAGCGCAGAACACGATAAAATGTATTATTTTGTATGTGTGCAGTCATTGGTGACCACGCTTGGTGAACAGCATCTTAATACCTAGAGGACTACAGAGTTCGGGGAAGTCTGAGTCAATTCACCACCATGCAGCCTCCCAACTCATCGAGTTCCGCAGAGATGTGGATACAGTTTCTATAAACAAGGCTAGATGAATCTAATCATTAGACTTTATTGTTTGTGTAAATCAGTGGTTGCGACCTGGATTTGAACCCAGATGCTGAGCCGTGCTGGCTCAACGCTCTGACCTCTGAACCTTCGGCTGCCTCATTGACGAGTGGGCACTAAATCAAGCGGTGTCTGTGCAGCGAGCTTCACACTGCACTGGGAGCTTGTTTTAGGATGGGGCTGACTTAGGGGGAGACCCAGGTCACATTCGAATGCAACTTTCCACTCATGTGGCTGAGCCGGGAATTGGGTGGGTTTCGGATTCGTGTGAGAGTCAGGTGCAGATAAAAGTTGTACCGTGACAGAGTGAGCATGTGTAGCGGCCTGTGAAGGATCCAGCGGAGCAGCTGAGACCCTGCTCTCTAAGACAAAGATGCCCTCTATATCCTTAGCGGACGTTGAGGACGTCGGTCACTTGTTGCGTTGGTCAATTCGAACGTTTGTGTCGCAGGAATCCCACATCCAGAGTTTGTAAGCTCACTAAGTACTTTTTGCGGCACTGCAACCATACACCCAGTGACATACGTAGAGATATTTACAGAGATACAGGGACATAGAAACAGACACAAACTGACACTGAGAAACCAATACATCAGACAGGGGTTCTCAACATTCTGTACTTCAAGACCCACTTAGCACATTTGTGTCTAGGCTCTAAAGACCACTAGGTGGCGCTTGCGGCGGGCTGATGGGTCGCGACCTATCGGGTGAGAATTGCGGCGCTTTCTACCGGCCAACCATATTATCTCTGGCGATTATTTGGTGATTGCCGCTCACTCTGAGGAGTTGGGGGCTCTGCTGTTAACTTCGAGCATGCCGCAAAGAGGTGGGTGGGGTCTTACCATCAGCCCCAACAAAAACAAGCACCTGCCTGGGTATTTTGTGCCACCAAACACTCCACGTCAGTTTTTCATGCGGGATGGGGCAGGTGTAGAGAGAGTGGAGAAGTTTCCATACCTAGGTAGTGTGCTTAAGGCCGGCTCTGCTTTGAGAGCGGAGACTTCTCTCCAAATCAGTCAGGCAGCATTATCGTTTCATCAGCTACGTAACGATGTATGGAAGTGCCTGGCCTGTCGCTCCACACGAAGCTTCGGGTCTTATGAGCTGCAATCATATAATTTCTTCTCTATACTCGTGAAACGTAGACTCCCCTTGTGGAACATCTATGCCGATTTGAAACTTTCCGGTTGGCCTACCTACGATTCATCCTAGGCTTGACCAGATTGGATTCTCTGAGGAGCTTAGAAATTCTCAAAAGATCTGGACAGGGTCCCATTGGTGAGCGAGAGAGTTAAATAGTTAAATAGGCGCGGCACGGATTGGAGAAGATATAGACCTATGTGGCACAGGAGGACCTGAAGCTGAGTGGACTTGCTGAAGATTGGTACCAGAAGTGTCAAGATCGACCTCTTTGAAGGAGGATTGTGAAGGAAATCTCCTGGGCAGTTGGTGGGTGGAGTTAAGGCAGTGTGGGTGGAGCTGAAAGTCTTTGGGTGGAGTTAAGGCAGTGTGGGTGGGACTGAGAGTAAAGCTTTGGGTGGAGTTAAGGCGGTGTGGGTGGGACTGAGAGTCTTTGGGTGGAGTTAAGGCGGTGTGGGTGGGACTGAGAGTCTTTGGGTGGAGTTAATGCGGTGTGGGTGGGACTGAGAGTCTTTGGGTGGAGTTAAGGCGGTGTGGGTGGGACTGAGAGTCTTTGGGTGGAGTTAAGGCGGTGTGGATTGGACTGAGAGTCTTTGGGTGGAGTTAAGGCGGTGTGGGCGGGGCTGAGAGTGTGTGGGTGGAGTTGAGCGTTGTGGGCGGGGCTGAGAGTGTGGTTGGAGTTGAGCGTTGTGGGCGGGGCTGAGGGTGTGTGGGTGGAGTTGAGCGTTATGGGCGGGGCTGAGTGTGTGGTGGAGGCGTTGTGGGCGGGGCTGAGTGTGTGGTGGAGGCGTTGTGGGCGGGGCTGAGAGCGTGTGGGTGGAGGCGTTGTGGGCGGGGCTGAGTGTGTGGGTGGAGGCGTTGTGGGCGGGGATGAGAGTGTGTTCAGAGTCTGTGGATTGAGCAGGAGGAGGAGGAGTCAGTGTGGGGAGAGAGATGGCGGGGTCGCGAGAATTCCGTCCCTTTGGCGTCTCCCGTCTACGTTTCCTTCTGAGCGGACATCTACTGCTCATCCTCCTCAACTGCCAGGGTACCAGACATGGGGGGTACAACGAGGAGACACGGGGGAGATT
This sequence comes from Mordacia mordax, assembly GCA_036362905.1. Taxonomy (NCBI): domain Eukaryota; kingdom Metazoa; phylum Chordata; class Hyperoartia; order Petromyzontiformes; family Petromyzontidae; genus Mordacia; species Mordacia mordax. Next base: position 12,908,353 of record JAZEWT010000014.1, read on the forward strand.
TTAAGAGAGACGACGAAGAGACATAGGTGGACATGAGACAGGATGGACGCGGGGATAGACAGGTAGACACGGAGAGTTTGAAACATAATGTGAGACATGAGGACACAGAGGGACGGGAGAGGCACAGGGAGACCGCGCTTCATGTCGAGGACAGCAAAGTGTCAGGGCGGGATGGGGATGGTGATGGTGCGGTGATAGTGATGGTCGCAGATGTACCTGTGTCTGTCGATATTAGTCTGTATAGTTGTGTGTCTGTGTCGCATTAGTTGTGTCTCGGTAGCAGTGTCTCGGTAATAGTGTCTGCGTGTCTCGGTAGTAATGTCTGTGTCTCGGCAGTATCTGTATTTCAAGTGTTCCTGTCTTTCTACGTGTGTTTGTTTGCTTTCCTCTTCATATTTATTATGTGACCGTGTCTCGGTAGTAGCGCCTGTGTCTCAGTACGCGGCGACTTAGATCATCACGCAGATAACACCTTTTAAATAAATCCGAACTAAATAAATATATAACACTCCGGATTGCCCAACATTGTAAATGTCTCAGTGACAGTACAGACGTAGTGTCTCTGTGTCTTAGTGACAGTATAGTCGTAGTGTCTTGTGTATCATAGTGACCGTACAGTCTGTGTCTTAGTAACAGTACAGTCGTAGTGTCTGCGCGTCTTAGTGACAGTACAGTCGTAGTGTCTGCGTGTCTTGGTGACAGTACAGTCGTAGTGTCTGCGTGTCTTGGTGACAGTACAGTCGTAGTGTCTGCGTGTCTTGGTGACAGTACAGTCGTAGTGTGAGTGTTTTGAGCTGCCTGATTCATGGTGGGACTGCCTGGTGGCGTGTGGTGACATCACCAGCCTCACCTTTCGTGATGGTGGAATGAGGGTGTGATGTGGGGCTGGGTGATGGGGGGGGTTGTGTAATGATGTTGTGTGGTGGTGTGTTATGATAATAATAATTGCGCTTCTAGAGCGCTTTTCACCCGAGGGTCACAGCGCTGTACAGAGCTGTGGAGGGAACGGCGTGTCAGCAACAACAACGTCTGAACGGCATATCAGCAACATTTTTTAAAAATGGGGATGTGATGGTGTGATGAGATGTAGGTGTGATGGGGCTGTGTGGTGGTACCGTTGTGATGGGGCTGTGTGGTGTTACCGTTGTGATGGGGCTGTGTGGTGTTACCGTTGTGATGGGGCTGTGTGGTGTGGCTGTGTGGTGCAGCTGTGTGGTGCGGCTGTGTGATGGGGCTGTGTGGTGGTAGCGTTGTGATATGGCTGTGTGATGATGGTGTGAGGAGAGAGTTGGTTGTTTATTCGCCGGTGATGGCGCCTTGACAAGGTACCAACTCATTTTCGGCTGTGCTTGGACGCATTTCTGCTATAAATGGGGGGACAGTGGAGACGGGATTAGAGCGAGCATTTCCTGCTCATAGCTTCTTTATAGACAGCTCTCAGCTCGTGGTGTAAATTACGTACTTTTATGGCGGGGGAAGTCTATAATCGACAGATTTTTTTTTTATTGCCCAAAATCGACCTCTCCAGGAGGGATGATAGGCCGAGTCAACCCACCCCAGCCACGATTTCAACTTGTGACCTTCCAACTGAGAGGCAACGTTTCATACAATAGTAGTGTCTGTGTCTTCGTAGTGTCTAAGCACTATCCTCAGTTACTGGCGCAATTATCTGTGTTTGTCTCACTACTAGTGTCTTGGGTTAAGTATAGGGTCCCGTTTGTGGTGCGTGTGGTTGTGTGCAGGCATTCCTGCCACATAGGGCCTCCATTCTCAACCGAGCGCCAACTAAGGATCCGGGGAGACCAAACACAAGTAGGCCTAGAGGTGGAAAATGTTGAGAACCCCTTGTCTAGGGGAAGGGCACGGCCACTCAGTGTCAGTGTGGCTGACGTAGAGCAGCAGCTGTAACATCTGTCCGTTGAGGTGGTTGATGATCCACACAAATGCGTCAGGAGTTGCGAAGGTGGTGCTTGGGCATTTGCTTTTGAATCGGCCAAAGACAACCTCTAGGTGGAGGTGGCGTGTAGGACTGTAGGGTCGGCTTCATGCCGTGAGATCGTGGCAGGGTCATGGCTGTGGCTGTGGTCGCATTGTCTTTATCGTCGATCCCTTCCCCGCAGCGTTCATGACGGCCTCGCTGAGACTTCAGCTGTGCCTCAGCAATCTCTTTTGCCACTGCACAACTAAGCCGTGCTTTGGGCCAGTTTGGCGCGGGTCGGGGTGTTTTTTCACTGCAGAAGCCGAACCGTGCCACTGCTGTCACAGGCTCTGATCGCATCATTTATCCCCGCCGCCGGCCCTGCTAAGCCCCGAGACGGAATGGATTGGTTGACCTTGCGTCGCCCCCTCCTTTGCTCGCCCATGCTGCCCCGCGCTGCGTCGCGCCCACAAACCGCGGTATCGTGGTCGAACTGGCGACCCGCGTCGTCACCTCCACGCATTGAACGACTCACCGACATGGCGTTAGGCAAGGCTGACTATGCTGATGACGACACCGACTATCCACACTAGACAAAAGCGATGGTGCTGTTGAAATTAGATGCTCCCTCCAAGAAGGAAAGGCGTGTGGCTGATGGGATGTGACGCTAGGCCTTGTTATTCTGCTTGGAGGGACAGGAGTCCTGTGATGAGTGGTGATGGAACTCGAGCCAGCAGCGGGCTTTGTCCGAGTCACGTTTCCTCTCCTCCTCCATTGTTACGGGGTTCAACGAATTCTCCCCCCCTCACGCTGCTCACTCGCGGAACCCAGACTAGAGGAGGTTATCCCTGTTTACCCGTGGAACCCAGACTAGAGGAGGTTATCCCTGTTTACCCGTGGAACCCAGACTAGAGGAGGTTATCCCTATTGACCCGTGGAACCCAGACTAGAGGAGGTTATCCCTGCTCACTCGCGGAACCCAGACTAAAGGAGGTTATCCCTATTGACCCGTGGAACCCAGACTAGAGGAGGTTATCACTGCTCACTCGTGGAACCCAGACGAGAGGAGGTTATCCCTGTTCACCCGTGGAACCCAGACTAGAGGAGGTTAGCCCTGTTCACCCATGGAACCCAGACTAGAGGAGGTTATCCCTGTTCACCCGCGAAATCCAGACAAGAGGAGGTTATCCCTGCTCACTTACGGAACCCAGACTAGAGGAGGTTATCCTTGCTCACTCGTGGAGTCAGTATTTAATCAGTTAGGAACCGTTCAGTTATGTAGCTCTTTTTAACAATATCCAATCGGTAAGAGGTAAGAAAGTTATATCTCAGGGGACCAGGGTCAACTTAGCCAGCAGCCAGCAGGACAATTTAACCTGGGCAGGAGCGTGTCTTTATACTGTGGCAGGATATCGGAGTACCAGTTGAAAACCCTAGTGGGCACGGGGAGAGCATTCAAACGCTACACAGAAAGAGCTGGGAATCGAACCCGTGATTGACCTTCTTGACATGAGACGGCAGCGCTACTCTCCGCGCCGAGGCTAGCCGTGCTCTATACTCATCATCATTACTGTGCTACCCACTACCCCACCGCGCCCATCATTGGCGACCCACCCCCTCGTGTGCCGTGCAGGCCACGATAGGTGCTGCTCGCTCACCGCACTTGACCATAAAAGTCTGTTAACGCTATACGGAGAATACGCTTGTCGCCCTTGAATCTCAAGACGCGTTTAGTTCTCCCAGGAGGGCCCTGTGTTTGTGGAGTTTGGCCCCAGTCACCCAGTCCCCCTCCCCCCCAACTGCGTGGGCCCAATGCTCTCTTGTCTCCACGTTCAATGTCTCTGTTAATCATTCGTCGAGACTGCCTCGCTGTGTGTATCACAATGTTGCTCTTTGTATGTCACTCACTGTTGCTGTTGTCACTAATGCTGTGTTTCACTGTGTCACTGAGTACCACTGGCGCTGTGTTAGTCGCGCTCTTTGTGTGTCACTCGCTGTGTGGCACTCGCCGTGGGCCAGTGTGTCACGGTGTCGCTCTGTCACTCTTTCACTCTTTCCTGTCGATGTGTCACCCTGTATCGCGGTGCAGCAGCAGATAGCACATTGATATGAACCTAACGAACCGAGTTCGATTCCTGCCCATGGCTATCGTCGGTAGCCAGTATCTGAACCAATCCTGGGCCTCCCCTAGGTCCACTCAATCTACAATGGGCGCCTGGTGCAGTGTGTAAACGTCGACACTAGGGAGACGAAGGCGGCCAGGCGTGGTGCTGCCCACCTCGTGTGTGCCGGGTTTCATAAACGCCAGCACGAACAGCCTTTGCCCCAGCAACCAGTGTAGGCTACCCGGGGGATCTGTGTCTGTGTGATGATGGCTTGGTGTTCAGGCTAAGGGGATCAGAAGGGACGGCCCAGGGGACTCTGGCTGGGGGAGATCGAGTGTTGGAGTGTGTGTGTGCGCGCGTCTGCGTCCGTGCGCGTGTGTGTAGAAAGAGCAGTGGCGCAGCGGTTCGCTTGCTGGTCTCTGAATCCGGCGACCCGAGTTCGATTCCTGCTCGTAGCTACAACCGGCGATGAGTACCTGAACGGCTCCTTTGCCTCCACTAGGTGGACTAAGCCTTAAATGGCCACCTAGTGTGGTAACTATCAGCACTGCGGAAACAAAGGCGGCTGGGCGTAGTGCTGGTCACTTACCCCCTCGTGTAACGTACCAGCGTTTTAAGGTGCGAGTAGTTTACAACACTTGACCAAACAACCCATTAAGGCTATATGAGAGATCTTTGTCTTTCCGTTGCCCCAGCTCTCTGTGCAGGTTCTACGCTATGCTGTGTCAGAGCTGTACCTTGCGACCGAGCGAAACCAAACACATTCCTTCTGACACTCCTGCGTCCACTCTCCCCGCGAGGCGACTTTACGGTTCTCACCGCGGTGGCACAAAATCCCGGGACGTTGTCCGTGAGGCAACCAGGACTGTACCCTGTGCAAATCAGTAAAAACGAAGACTTTGAGTGCTCTGGTCCCAGAAAACGTACAGATTTCTCAGCACAGCTGTCTCCTCTAAAGGGAGGATCCTGGGAAACCCAGGACAGGGGGCAACTCTAGCCAACACTCCTCTTTCCCCGCGTGGGTGGCAGTAGTGGGGGTGGGAGCAGAGGACGGTGGAGTTCCTATACCTCGTCAACGCGAAGCTGCGCAATCCGGTTTGGTGGCAGAAGTCTCAGTCCGTCATGTGCCTCGCGTTATCGTTTCGTCGTCGGCTGCGTAACGCCGACTGTGCAAAAAGTTGCCGCCAGGCATTCCTGGGGGTAGCCAGCCTGGTACTAATATGGGTTCGTATGGCTCGATTTACGACAAACTCACTCTCAAGAGCCGTTTCTTTAGATTCGTCATGTTAGACGTTCCTCTTTCACGACCTTTCACCTGGTGACGTGTAATTCAGACGCCTGATGATTCCTCCAACGTGTGATGCGAAACGGTGCGAAGGAGCAAGCAGGAACACTCAACACGGCTATACTGAAAGGGCAGCTCTTGAGAGCAATTTTTAGCAGTGTGAGTCAGTGTGAGGATCTCAGATCCATGAGAAATTTGGGCAGAGTCCCCTCTGGCAGATAACAGGTGAGGCTGTGTTTCTTCACAGTGCATTGAGCCTTAGACATCCCGTAACTTGGTTGTGAATGGCGCGGTTGTAAGCATGTGTGGCTGTGTGCGGAGTGTGGTTGTGATTACGTGTTACGGGTGTGATGGTGTGTTGTAACAGTGTGTTACTGAGTTTACGGTGTAGTTGTGATGGTATGTGTGGCTTAGTGGTAAATGTAGAGTAATGTAGTAACGTGTGGTTGTCCGTGTGGAATGTGGTTGTTTGCATTTGGGTGTATAGTCTCATCTCATCTCATTGTCTGAAACCGCTTAGTCCTTTACAGGGTCACGGTGAAGCCGGAGCCTATCCCGGCAGACACAGGGCACAGGGCAAGGATATACCGACGATGGGACGCCAGTCCATCGCCGGGAACTGTGGGGAAATTTAGCCTGTGAGCCAATTAACCTATGAAGCAGCATGCTTTTTGGACTGTGGGAGGAAACCGGAGTGCCCGGCGAAAACCCACGCGGACATGGGGAGAGCATGCAAACTCCACACAGAAAGGCACCCGAGCCGAGAGATTCGAACCCGGGACCTTCTTGCTGTGAGGCGACAGCGCTAACCACTGGGCCACCGTGCGGCACTGGGTGTATAGTGTGTTTTTCTATGTGGTGTGGTTGTGTGTGGTACCATTCCAGCTCCCAACAGAGGATGTGCGTGTGCGTACGCGTGCACGTGTGTGCGTGCACGTGCACGTGTGTGCGTGTGTGCCTGCAATTATTATTTTGAGCAATTATCATTTTGAGCAATTATGTTTCATCTGCAAATTGTTGCTCCCGCTGTGAGTTGCATGCAAGGTGGTACTGTGGTATCGGGGCACGTCGTGTTTACAGACCGTGCGACCATGATCGCGTGGCCTTGGTGCTCATTGGCTAATCCCCTGGACGGTGTAAGTTCTGGAGAGCTGCTCTTCCGGGATAGCGACGTCGAGCACCCCCTCCTGTCTGCCAAGTGACGTTTCGCCGCCCATGTTGGAGGCATCGTCAGGCTTCTCAATGGTTTTATACATGAAAATGTTCTATAGATGGTGGTGCAGATGATTTGTGACTGCTCGGTCACTGCGAGCAGTTCTTTTAATTGTGCACGAACTCGTATCAGCCATCTGACATAAACGTAGGTAATTTAAAATAGAAATGAATCCACAAAGTGATTAAATGCTAGCAGTCATTTAAATGGGGGTCATGCTACATCCTGTCCACTCTGCATCATCATCTATCCAAGTGCAGGTTATGTTGCGTATTAAGATGGGAGTACCAAAACTTTGCGGCACTCCACGGTGATCTGCGGAGTACCGTACTCGTCTGTGCCGCTGTTGGGTGGATGGAGGCCTTGGGCGGTGATTTAAGAAAGCGGCGCCATTGTTGGAACTCCAGTGGCGGGAGATGGAACTCGAAGAGCGAATCACAAGCAGCGTGCTCGATCATGAGCCCACGGTCGCTTGCTCGCAAAAGACCCAGACGTAAAACATTGATGACACTCATCTCCACCACCATCATTGTGAATATCGTGAGCAGCTCCGTCATCGCGTAATGACACATAATGAGCGCTAAATGCGTTTAAACGCTGCCGTGCGGTGGGGTCCGGTGGGTACACGGGGGCGGTGGTGGGGCACACTTGGGCACGGTGGTAGTGGTGGCAGCGGCGGCTGCGGCGGCTGCGGCGGCGGTGATTGCGGCGGCAGTGGCAATGGTGGTGGTGGAGGTGCTGCCGCTCTCTCCCCGGGCCGCACGGTGCACCAGTGTTTACTCGCGGATCAGAGGCATCGAGGGCCACGGCATGCACGGGCATTATCCGTGGGTCAGGAGCCCTGCTCACCCCCCACTGCGCCTCGTCACACCTCGTTTCACCTCGTCTCATCTCGTCTCATCCCGTCTCATCTCGTCATACCTCGTCTCACTTCGTCTCACCTCGTCTCACCTCACCTACTGTGATCCAGCAGGTGCCCCGGTGGAGGTGTCAATGATAAGGCAGTATCAGACTGAGTGGAGTTGCTTGGACGTTGACCCAATATTCCAGGTTTAATGGCGCGGTGGTTACACTGCCATCACCACTGCCGCCTTCGTCACCTTCACAACCACCACAACCACCACTGTCACAACCACCACCAACTCCATTAAAGCCACCACCAACCCCATCTGTATATATCTCTGTGCATGTACCTAGGTGTCTGTGTGGCCATATAGGGATCTTTGTTGAATAAGGTGTGTTTGCATAAGTCACTGTGATAAATGTTGGTGTAAAGTGCTGAGTCGTGTGAATAGTTGCCGCAGTGCGTTGTGGGTAGAAGTATACACTGCGTTGTTAGCATCCTCTCACAATACGGAGGATCACTCATGCAGCAGTGAGTAACTTCTGGTTATAGTCACAGTGATTCTGGTACAGGATGAGGGGACAAACGCGCATTGTACACGGTACACCCCATCCTCATCATCCAACAACACCCTCACCACGGCGGCCTCACCACGACGGCCGCACAACCACAAAACACCTTCCTCACCCCGCCCGCCCGCTCACCACACTTCCTCTTTACAGGGTCTCTCTCCTGACTTCCTGTTTCTGATTACATCTGCACTCTCACCGCGCCCACCACAACCTCTTCCTGATTACGTCTGTTGACGTTTAAACCTCATTAGCAGCGTGATCATCATTACATTCTCGGTCGAGTTTAAATCCCGGTTCGGGGGGGGAGGGTGACTTTACGGTGGAGGCAACATCAGGTGTTTTCGGCCATCAACCTTTCTCATTCTGTCTTCGCGCATTTATTTTAAAGTTAAAATATCATGTCACCAACATACTTTTTTTAAAATGGAAGTAACGGACAAAATATGGTGTTCCGAATCCGTCCAACATTTGGATCGGTCCATGAGGATATTAATAGTGTCTTACAAATCACAATGAGGTCAAATCCACACGTGGTAAACGCTTAATCCAAGTAGACAGTATCATCTTGTGTACCAGCCAGACAAGCCGTTTCATTATTAAGAAACCTCTTTGTATTTAAGACTGTCGCTGCATGTGTGGTTGAGCAATTAATCAATCTCTCCGTTATATGCAGATATATCCGTGATTATGGACCATGAGTTCATGGTGCAATTGTGTATAACGCATCAATCGTACCCCAGATGAATGAAATATAAAAACCAAATGTCAGATATCATCAAGAACTATATACCACACCTGCACAGGTCTCCCACTCCTGTACAGGTCTCCCACTCCCTTACCTAAAGTCACCATGGAGTCACCCCTTGTCGGCGAGTGTCCCACGTTTGTGTGACCGCCGTCACGTTCCACTGGCGTTCGTTAATCCGACGCCGTCGCACGCCCGCCGCCGCTTTCCCACGACGCTCGGCGTCGCTCCCATCGCAACCTCGCTCCCATCGCAACCTCGCTCCCATCGCAGCCTCGCTCCCATCGCAGCCTCGGTCGCATCGCAACCTCGCTCCCATCGCAACCTCGCTCCCATCGCAACCTCGCTCCCATCGCAACCTCGCTCCCATCGCAACCTCGCTCCCATCGCAGCCTCGGTCGCATCGCAACCTCGCTCCCATCGCAACCTCGCTCCCATCGCAGCCTCGGTCGCATCGTAACCTCGCTCCCATCGCAACCTCGCTCCCATCGCAGCCTGGGTCGCATCGTAACCTCGCTCCCATCGCAACCTCGCTCCCATCGCAGCCTGGGTCGCATCCTAACCTCGCTCCCATCGCAACCTCGCTCCCATCGCAGCCTCGGTCGCATCGTAACCTCGCTCCCATCGCAACCTCGCTCCCATCGCAGCCTCGGTCGCATCGTAACCTCGCTCCCATCGCAACCTCGCTCCCATCGCAACCTCGCTTCCACGGTAACCTCGCTCCCATCGCAACCTCGCTCCCATCGCAGCCTCGGTCGCATCGTAACCTCGCTCCCATCGCAACCTCGCTCCCATCGCAGCTTCGGTCGCATCGCAACCTCGCTCCCATCGCAACCTCGCTCCCATCGCAGCCTCGGTCGCATCGTAACCTCGCTCCCATCGCAGCCTCGGTCGCATCGCAACCTCGCTCCCATCGCAACCTCGCTCCCATCGTAACCTCGCTCCCATCGCAACCTCGCTCCCATCGCAACCTCGCTTCCACGGTAACCTCGCGCGCCGGCGCTGTCGCCACAGAGCGCTTGCGCCCGACGGGCGGCGTCCGCGGGGTTCCCGCCGCGACGCTGGGTTCCAGGCATGGGCCTCGGTGGCTGCTCCGGGCCGAGCGTTTCGCAGAGCGCTGTCCGAGTGTTGCACAGCGTTGTCCGAGTGTTGCACAGAGCGTCGTACGAGTGTTTCACAGAGCGTTGTCCGAGTGTTTCATAGAGGCGTAGTTCGAGTGTTTCATAGAGCGTCGTGTTTGGGGTGAGCGTGTGTGTTTGGGGTGAGCGTGTGTGTTTGGGGTGAGCGTGTGTGTTTGGGGTGAGCGTGTTTTGGGTGAGCGTGTTTTGGGTGAGCGTCTTTGGGGTGAGCGTGTTTGTTTGGGGTGAG
>JAZEWT010000014.1:12930469-12942890 GCA_036362905.1 Mordacia mordax
GGGGATTGGCGTTGGGGGATCGAGCGGCTCGTGGACCAGAGCTCAGTGGATCGCTGCATAGTGATATCGCGACACGTAGCCATACGCAGTAATCGATACCGTGCGAGATGCCGATGCGATGCGAGGGATGCTTTCATCGAAGGATTTGTAGCGGTGACAAGCGTCTCCTTACAGAAACAAGGTCCTGCCTGAAGCAACTTGATTTCTGCATCGGGCGCCTCTCTGTGTGGAGTTTGTGTTCTGTTCTGCGTGATTTTCTGACGACAGAAAACCGCAGAGGTGGGTAGGGGAAACGCAGCTACGCGGTTTTCCGGCACCACCACTTGCCAGACACTCGTCCTATATATTATGATGCTAGCGACCAATAATTAAGGAGTGTTTTTATTTGTGGGAAGCAACCGGAGAACACGGATGAAACCCAAGCAGAACAGGAAGACAGCACACAAACTCCACAAGGAAAGGCGTCCAAGACAGAAATCGAACCGCCTCGGGCAGAACCTTTTTGGGAGGAGGGATGGATGTTACCGCTGCACAACCCAGCCACTTTGAACATTCATTGTCTCATCAACAGAACGCGACCAACTTGCGTCTATACTTGGGAACTGCTCGGTATCATACACTGTAGGACGTTGGTGAAAATGGTCTTCCACAATTGCCTGCTCTTTGAATTCACAAGAATCACCATTGTTGGTATGTTGTTAGAAAATGACTGCTAAATAGCGCAAAAGGCTAAGTAATAATTTGCGGTTTAACAAAGGGCCGTGGATGAATAAATGATTGCGGCACACGAATTATCTCGAACCCTGTGGATAATGTTTGTGTTCGTATTAACGCTCGAGCTACGGCAAACGCGGGACGGCAATAAATCTGGGTGCTGTTGTCGATGAATCTGAGGCTGTTTGAAGCAATGGATGAGCGACACAATGGAGACAGTTAATGAGTGGGGGCTTCGTCAGCTTTGTAAAGGCTGGTCCAGATATCTTGTGACCCCCTTTTAATATTCATGTTTATTCCTTTGGTCATTCAGTTTTTACAATTTCTACCAAAAGCTGCTCTTTCGGGATAGCCGTATCGAGCGTTCATTCTCTTTCCTTCGCGATGTTTCACTTCCCACGCTGAAGGCATATTCAGGTGTTATGTGACTTTTAACTCTGTGTGACTGTGTTGCATTACATTTGTGGGTTCAATGTCTTTATTTAAAGCCAATTTAACTAAATCCGCTCCCACCCTTAGTTTAACATTGACTTGAAATTGCATTCTGACGTCATGGGATGTCTGCCGAGTTGTTTACAGGGAGTTAATTGTTTAATTCAAAAATGTTTTTAATATTAACCTTTTTTAAGTGAGATAACTCATGCGAGTTAATGTACTTTTGACAAACGGCTTGGAGTGAGTGAGCTCATGAAAAATCACACAGCGGAAAAAACGATGAAAAATGGATCACAAGACATGTGGACCACCCTGCAGATTCATCTATAGGTGGTTAAATGAATGGACCCACATAACAATGGATTGGGTGAGTCATTTGTGGACTGACCCTGTGATTCGGGGCCTTAAACTGTAATAGTTGTTTGTCGAGGCACTAACACTTAGCTTCGGGACAAAGACGGTTTCGAGAGATACCGACAGTAGATATAGACGTGCTGTGATGAGAAAGCAGGGGTGCAGGGGATGTTGAGCCGTGTAATGAGAGTGATCTAGACAAGAGGGGATATTTAGCAAGTAAACGGACATCTCAGGGCACAGCATATCTTTGATTGTCAATAATTATCTGGACAAGCAACCGAGACAGCATATGTTTGGACTGTGGGAGGAAATCGGAGTAACCGGCTAAGATCACGCCATGGGGAGAGAACATGCAAACTTCGCACGGAAAGGCACCCGAGGCGGGAATCGAACCCTGGTGTTCTTGGTTTGATGAGGGAGCGCTGCTCCCTACTACGTCACCGCGCCGTCATACAAAGACAAAGATCGCCCGTATAGCCCTAACAATGTAGGTCAAGTGTTGTTAGCGAGCACCTATAAAGGCCAATTACAGCAGCATTGTTAGATTATCCCATAATCACGGTGCACTTACACAAATTCAACTGCAATTGGAACTCATCGCGTGCTGGAAATCAACTCATTATTGGGGTGGCGACGAAGCTGCCGCCGTTACGCCAGTGGTGCGCAGAAAACAACACAACTTCGACTCCCTCGCCAGTAATAACCCTGGGACTTTGAGATGGGAAAATATTCGGTCTGTTCGGTGACGTTCGTGCCATGGAATTTCACACCACATACATCGTTATCAAAGTTTGCTCTCTCCTGTGCAGGGTAGCGAGGCAGGGCTATACCAGGGATAGGACGCCAATTCATCAGAGCACTGAGAGCAGTTTAGTCAGGAGACCAATATCCTAGACAGCAGTAGCCTGAATCTAGACTGTGGGAAAAAACCGGAGTACCCGGCGACAATGCAGTTATACACAGGGAGAACGTGCAAACTGTACATTGAAAGTAACCCGAGACCAATTCGAACGTGCGAACTTCTGCGAATAATAATTACACTGATAAGAGCCTAGACATGGTGATGAGCAATGTGTGTTGCTCAACATTTATGACCGTGACTCCTGAAACAAGCCAACTTTGGGCCACCGTTACTATAATAATAATAATTGCATTTCTGGAGCGCTTTTCACCCGTGGGTCACAAAGCGCTGCACAAAGCTGCGGAGAGAACAGGAAATCAGCAACAATAACGTTTTTTGTTGTTTTTATGATTATTACGTGATGACGGTGGGTTATCATGATGCGCCACCAACTCGGAATTAACGACACGGAATCAGTCACCAATTTTTACACCGAGCCGCCACCCCCGTCACTAATTGATTAGAAGCCCCACTAATTGGTTAGGGGCTCCCCTAATTAAGTAATTCATTCCATGAGCTCCTCCCGTCTCTCCCCGCCCGTCTCCCCCATGACAGCTGTGGCTCCACGTGGCTCGGAATCTTAAATTTGGGCCAAATACCAGCGATGGCCCAATGTCGGTATTTGGTGAACTGAGCGTCGGCATGCTATACTGGCAGAGTGAGGGCACTGCTCGAGGCACAACAATCCGGAACATCTCGTGCATGGGCGTAAACAGAGTGAGGGAGAGGGGACCGTACTCTATCATTTCAAGAAAGAAAACCCCTAAGTTGTAATGGCGTGTTCCTTGAAGACTTAAGTTTCCCAAAACAGCTGCGTCCTCAAAAATCGGGACAGGTGGCAACCTTGGGAACTGCATGTGTTGCTGTGTGTGTTGTGCGTGTTGTGTGTATCCGTGCGTTGTGTGTTTTGTGTAACTGGATGAGTATTGTGTACTGTGTGGGGTCTGTCCCGTGATCTGTCAGCATTCGACACTCCGCGTTGCCTGAAAGTGCACCTGGCCATACACAGGCGCCGTGAGCACGCCACCACCACTTAGTGGCAAACGGCCGTTGTGGTTGTTATTGTGCGCTGTATGTGTATTGCACACGTGTGCTCTGATTTTATTGTGCGTGTCGTCTGTGAACTGCTTGTTCAATACTAATACTGGCTGTAATTGTGTACTGTACTTGTGTATTGTGTGAGCACGGCGATGTTGTCGCTGTGCACGCCGCGTCTGGAATATTTTCCGATTCGCACGATTGGAATGTGGATTCTGTCACCAATGGCAGCATTTGAAGCCCATTTGCCGTGTGGATTGCATCGTCTATTCCCCATCAACGTCAAGATATGGAATCTATCATTTTTAAATTATGGGAAGCTTATTGGTATGCGGGTGTGGTCACCCCTGCCGCAGCCAGTTTGTGGGGGGCGGTGGCCCAGCGGTTAGGGCGCTGGGCTAGCGCTGGGCTACAAACCCGGCGACGAGAGTTCGAATCCCTCCCATGGCCAACACCAGTGACAATTTTCTGAACTGGTGCTGGGCCTCCCCTAGGTCGACTCAGTTTCAAATTAGTACCTAGTGTAATGTGAAAATATTGCCACTAGGGAGACAAAGGCGGCTGAGCGTGGTGGTTGGTCACTCACCCTCTCGTGTGCAGTGTCGATCTTCATAGGTGCTCGCTAACGGCGCTTGACCCTACAGTCTAAGGCTATATGGGGGATCTTTGTTTTTGTCGTAACCAGTTTGAATAGAATTCCCCGCCCCCCATTTACGGAAGTGGACTAACCTGTTTTTCTTCGTGTCTCATGAGGACGTGCGTGCCCCATTTACACCCACCACTGATGTGGACTCGCCTATCTTCCAGCAACGTTAAGTATTTTGGAATGTTCCACTGTCACATGCGGGGGGAAAATGTGGTTGTTTATTACCCACTTTCACTTGCATTGGGGGATGTGTGTAATAGTTAGAATCTTTGAGCACAAAATTAAGGCATTTCCGATAAAGCTGGAGAGCTGAAAATTTGCACGCAGGCATAACTCGGATGACAATACAATCTAGTTTTTTTTTAAAGTTTGAAGACCGGTGACAAGTCGATGCTGGGCCAGCCATATAAATGATCCTTTCTCTGTTACGGATCATAACGAGGGCGGCGCGGTGGCCCAGTGATTAGCGCTGACGCCTCACAGCAAGAAGGTCCCGGGTTCGAATCTCTCGGCTCGGGTGCCTTTCTGTGTGGAGTTTGCATGCTCTCCCCGTGTCCGCGTGGGTTTTCGCCGGGTACTCCGGTTTCCTCCCACAGTCCAAAAGCATGCTCCTGGATAGGTTGATTGGCTCGCAGACTAAAATTGTCCCGCAATGCCCGGCGATGGACTGGCGTCCCGTCGTCGGGTGTATTCCTGCCTTACGCCCTGTGTTTCCGGGATAGGCTCCGGCTCACCGTGACCCTATGTAGGATTAAGCGGTTTCAGATAATGAGATGAGATGAGAGATCATAGCGAGCGGGCGCTGCGGGGGGAGGGGCGCGCGGGGAGGGCGAGCGGCTCAAATTGGTGGGACTCGGGGGCTCACTGGGCGAGCCGCCTGATTGGCCGCGCTGCGGGCGGATGAAGTTTAAAGCACCAATAATCTCATCTCATCATCTCATTGTCTGAAACCGCTTAGTCCTATACTGGGTCACGGTGAAGCCGGAGCCTATCCCGACAGACACAGGGCGCAAGGCAAGGATATACCGACGACGGGACGCCAGTCCATCGCCGGGCATTGCGGGACAATTTAGTCTGCGAGCCAATCAACCTATCCAGGAGCATGCTTTTGGACTGTGGGAGGAAACCGGAGTACCCGGCGAAAACCCACGCGGACACGGGGAGAGCATGCAAACTCCACACAGAAAGGCACCCGAGCCGAGAGATTCGAACCCGGGATCTTCTTGCTGTGAGGCGACAGCGCTAACCACTGGGCCACCGCGCCGCCCGCACCAGTAATAAAGAGTTATAATCATGACAAGAGTTATAGTGAATAGTGTGAGTCGGTAGTGCGAGATCGGAATTGAACTCAATTGCTGAAGTAGGCGAACAAGTGTTGTTAACGAGCAGCGCCTTTAAAGCGAAAACACACAACAACAACCGTCATTCGCACTGTATGGCAGCGACGTCCACACGTCATCTGTGCCCGGCCAGGTGCACTTTGAAGCCACATTAAGTGTCGAAGGCTTGCTAACAGGCGGTCACAGGACATTTCCAGGCGCCATGGGCTAAGATGAGTGGCCGACACACAACCTGCGTTCCCCACTCTGCCAACTCGCTGTTTTATCCGCCAGACGCTCTGTTCGCAGTTGTGAGCGTAGCTCCTCTGCCCTCCGTTGTTGTTGGAAGGTGACTGCCTCCGACTGCACCGCAACGTCCTCCACCATCCTCCTCTAGAGAGGTCGATGGTTACACCGTTGGTTGCAGTTTTTACCCGCTTTTACGTAACTTACATTAAGGATGTGTGTAATGGTTAAAATCTTTGAGCACAAAATTGAAGCATTTCCGATAAAGCTGGAGAGCTGAACATTTGCACGCAGGAATAACTAGGATGACAATACAATCTAGTGAAAAAACTTTGATCCGGGGCCCGCCATACAAACGATCCTTTAAAATTACAATTTATAACGGTTATTGGGAATTTTTAATTGAACTCGGTCAAAACGAGGTCACTTATGAATATACATAATCACGCTACTTTGTTTACATTTGAATTCAAATTGGTTAATTTTAATTTAAATAAGTTAAGTACATTAAATACGGGGCGGCGCGGTGGCGCAGTGGTTAGCGCTGTCGCCTCACAGCAAGAAGGTCCCGGGTTCGAGTCTCTCGGCTCCGGTGCCTTTCTGTGTGGAGTTTGCATGCTCTCCCCGTGTCCGCGTGGGTTTTCGCCGGGTACTCCGGTTTCCTCCCACAGTCCAAAAGCATGCTCCTGGATAGGTTGATTGGCTCGCAGACTAAAATTGTCCCGCAATGCCCGGCGATGGACCGGCGTCCCGTCGTCGGGTGTATTCCTGCCTTACGCCCTGTGTTTCCGGGATAGGCTCCGGCTTCACCGTGACCCTATATAGGATTAAGCGGTTTCAGATAATGAGATGAGATGAGACATTAAATACGATATAAAGTGAACACAAAGTGCAATTTAGACGACGTTTTCTACTTTTTTTAGTCTTAGCCATGTATTGCTTGATGTGTACGTAAGGTTGATGAGAAGTGCACTTTAAGTAAACTTTTGACAAAAGATCAGCTTAACTTGTAATCAGGAAAAGCTCGCAATCGTTCCATTCCCTTTAGAGCTTCTGGGTTGAAAACGTTTTTGTTTTTGAGTTTAGCGAAATCTAATTCTTCGAAACGAAGTTCTTCCAACGGCCTACCACGCAAACAATAAATGGCTAAGACTAAATAAAGTAGAAATTAAAATAGGATCAGAAATAAAATTTTAAATGACCCGCTTTTACCGCACTCAAAAGTAGAAAATAATTTTTTTGAACACAATCAATCTATATAGGGATACAGACTTAAAGCGGGTGGCCAAACACTGACCGTATAAGACTACCATAATCTTTTCTTTTAATGAAAACCTTTAAACCATACTGATATTAAGTGATAACTGATAGTTGTTCCTTTTACAAAACATTAGAAAAACACGTATTCATAAATAAATTTATTAAAATGTAAATCTGGGTGGCGCGGTGGCTCAGTGGTTAGCGCTGTCGCCTCACAGCAAGAAGGTCCCGGGTTCGAATTTCTCGGCTCGGGTGCCTTTCTGTGTGGCGTTTGCATGCTCTCCCCGTGTCCGCGTGGCTTTTCGCCGGGCACTCCGGTTTCCTCCCACAGTCCAAAAAGCATGCTGCTACATAGGTTAATTGACTCACAGGCTAAATTGCCCCGCAGTGCCCGGCGATGGACTGGCGTCCCATCGTCGGTATATCGTTGCCTTGCGCCCTGTGTCTGCCGGGATAGGCTCCGGCTTCACCGTGACCCTGTATAGGACTAAGCGGTTTCAGACAATGAGATGAGATGTAAATCTCACGATTATCAGTCAATCGTAAGTCACATATTGTCAGAATTTGGCCACCTGCTTTAGTCTATCTCTAGATAGTTGAGTCTGTGTGCAAAAAAAATACTTTCAACTTTTGAGTGCGGTTAAAGCGGGTCATTTAAAAATAAAAATTTTATCCTGGGCCGCACGGTGACCCAGTGGGTAGCGCTGTCGCCTCACAGCCTAAGGCCACGGGTTCGAATCTCAGCTCGGGTGCCTTTCTGTGCGCAGTTTGCATGTTCTCCCCGTGTCCGCGTGGGTTTTCGCCGGGCACTCCGGTTTCCTCGCACAGTCAGAAAAACATGTCACTGCATAGGTTAATTGGCTTGCAGACTAAATTGCCCTCCGTGCCCGGTGATGGACTGGCGTCCCATCGTGTGTATATCCTTACCTTGTGCTCTGTGTCTGCCGGGATAGGCTCTGGCTCACCGCGACCCTGTACAGGTCTAAGCGGTTTATGACGATGATATTTTTATCCTATTTTATTGTTTCAGCAGAAATGACCCAGTGAGCTTGCAAGCTCTAAATGCGAGATTCCTGCAACACAACAAACATCCCAAAAGGCCAAAGTAGCAACACAAAACATCAAAGGCAGATAGACTCACAGCAACAGTCTGCAATAACAAAACTCCATAGGTAATCGTGAAAGTAAACAGCAACATTTTAGATGAAATCTCGAACAAAATTGTGACACAAACAGTAGCGCTCAAGCTTCATCTCATCGTCAGAACCGCTAAATCCTGTACAGAGTTGCAGTACAGATTTGGAGTGAGATACAGGGCGCAAGGCAGGGATATACCCACGATGGGACGCCAGTCCATCACCGGGCACTGCGGGTAATTTAATCTGCAAGCCAATTAACCTACGCAGCAGCATATTTTTTGGACTGTGGGAGGAAACCGTAGTGCCCGGCAAAAACCCACGCGGAGAACATGCAAACTCCACACAGAAAGACACCCGAGCCGAGATTCGAACCCGGGACTTTTTTGCTGGGCGGCGCGGTGGCGCAGTGGTTAGCGCTGACGCCTCACAGCAAGAAGGTCCCGGGTTCGAGTCTCTCGGCTCCGGTGCCTTTCTGTGTGGAGTTTGCATGCTCTCCCCGTGTCCGCGTGGGTTTTCGCCGGGTACTCCGGTTTCCTCCCACAGTCCAAAAGCATGCTTCTGGATAGGTTGATTGGCTCGCAGACTAAAATTGTCCCGCAATGCCCGGCGATAGACCGGCGTCCCGTCGTCGGGTGTATTCCTGCCTTACGCCCTGTTTTCGGGATAGGCTCCGGCTTCACCGTGACCCTATATAGGATTAAGCGGTTTCAGATAATGAGATGAGACTTTTTTGCTGTGAGGCGACAGCGCTACCCACTGGGCCATCATGCCGCCCACAGTATAAAGTGTTCATTTTTTTAAAGATAGTAGCAATGGTAAAACAGTCGCCTTTATCAAGTCGAAGCGAAATTTGTTTCGAATGAATGTTTGTGTCTGTAGAGGAAGCGTATATTAATTTTAATCTTAGCAATTTAGTCGACATGAGTGAGATATGAATGCAAGGCGTTTGAATTTCTCAACTTGTTCAATTCGTCGGTTATCTGGTGTATACAACGGAAGAGGAGATTCAGATGTTGTTTAAAAATATATAACAAATACATTAATTAGCCTTGGAATATAAGGACGTATATATCGCTGTCTGTACATCTACTGATATATGGGTTTGACCACACATTAGCACTTTAGTCACGAACACATTATCAGCAAAAGGGTGGTCCAGATATCTGGTGACCCTTATTTAATTCTGTCTATGTTATTGTAAACGAATAATAATGGTTGCATTTCTATAGCGATTTACACCCGAGGGTTACAAAGCGGTGCACAGAGCTTGTGTGTACAGTGATGTACAAGAAGTGATGTAGTTACCCTGCTACGCAGAGTGATGTAACTGCTATGGAGAGGAGATTAGTAATAATAATTGCACTTCTAGAGCGCTTTTCACCCGAAGTTCACAAAGCGCAGCACAATGCTGTGAAGAGAACGGCATGTCAGCAACGACACAAGAACAGCAAATCAGCAACAATAACGTTTTTTTTTAGATATTTAATGCAATGTAAGCGCTAAAAAGTGGCATATTACAACCTTTATTAGTCTGAAGAAAATAAATAAGGGTTATGGGTACTTTTTTGCCAGTATACATATATAAGATTACAACAGGTTTTACCGTATCTGGCGATTATGCAGGTGTTAAGATCTTAACACGGTAAAACCTGTTGTAATCTTATAAATAAGGGTTGTTTAAAAACCACAAATGAATGAGAAAGGGAAACAAGTGTCAGGAACAATGAACACGTGGGCAGCAAGATATGCGCCTCACTGCAGGTCCCGCGTGGAGAGAGCGGCCGCCTCGGCATCCTTGAGAGCACGGCGCCCTCTGGTGGTCAGAACAACTTCATGCAGTGCCGAAGATAATAAAATTCTCAAATATCGCTTCATCCTGTGGTGAACTGGAGCGTATCGCGGCAGACACAGGGTGGAAGGCAGGGCTATACTCTGGATGGAACGCCAGTCTATTGTAGTTAACAGGCCAATTAGCCTAGGCAGCAGGACAGTGGGACGAACCAGGGAACCCGGCGGCGAAAATCGACGGGAAACAGACGCCACAGAAAAAGTGAGGAGGAAGCGGTTGCTGAGAATGAATGAATGTCCCCATTGCGAGCCTCTCGCTGCACCGGCTCAGCGAGGTGACCGGTGGTCAATGCCTGAGTCTCGGGTTGGAGCGAGGTGAGTTGATGATTGGCGAGTGAATGAGAGGCAGAAAACGTCTCGCCTGGGTATAACCGGATTTATTTGTTGCGTTACGGTCGCTCCAAGCTCACACAGCCACAAAGCTTTCAGTGAACACTGCAGAGTAAGCGGTGGTGGCGGTGAGGGTGCTGGTGGCGACGCTGACAACAACGAGCGGAGCGTCGGGCGGCTAAAATACAGCGAGTTGGCACAGTAGGGAGCGTAGGTGGTGCATCTGCCAGTCATCTCAGTTAGGCAGCCCCATAACACCTGGGTCTGTCCCGTAACCTCCTGTTGACGAGCCTTCGACACTTCACGTGGCCTCAAGGTGCAAATGGCCTGGTACAGCCGCCGTGGTGACGTCACCGCCACTTAGTGACGGTGTTGATGATGTTGATGCTAATGACGACAGTCATACAGATCAATATACCGTTCAATAGTTTGCAGTATAACAATGGTGATTATTTTGAAAATGGGGTTGTTGTTGACACTCGCGGTCTTTACCTTGGGACAACCCAGGCAATGCGGGGAGGGGGGGGGTCCACTTGGGAGGGGGGGGCGATGGACGACCGTTTGGCCGAACAATGCTCGGCATGCAGACAGTTCCACAATACTTTCACAATAGGTTGTTTACTGATTAGTGCTCCATTAAAATAAGTTGAAGTTGAAGCTAATTTTACATTTGAAGTCATTTATTGTTAAGAGGCTTTTCAATCAGTGTCTTGGGAAGGGGCGTCATCATTGAATTTTGCCTTGGGCCCCAGAGCCGCTTGTGTTCGCTGCTGAGAGCGATGGCTGAACGCGCGAACGCACGACGATTAAAAACATAGAAACGAGCGGCGCGAATAAAATTTTAAAACCCGGCTCCGAGCGTGAAACGTTAAAACCGTGAGACATTAAAACCGGCTCTGAGTAAAATGAACGACGCAAACGCGCACAACACCAGTCATGGCCGGATGCGCACGGCCGCGGGAATGATTGTGAAGTTGTTGCGGGTCGCGCCGCCATCGGCAGGACAAACCACGTCCATATCACAGCGCTCGGAATGTGAATGGTTACTACGGCCCGACCTAATACGGAACCGTCGTGACCACGGTTGGGTCAGCGTTGCTCCCAATGGCTCGAACCGCACGCCAACACTGGCCTGAAAATGCGTCCCTCCAATGATATGGTTCCCGCATCATCCGTCATCGATCTCTGCCGCAGTCGGCGCGTTGATGCCGGCGTGTGTGATGGGATTGAACAAGAGGATGTTTGAAGGAACTACATTGCGAGGACACGCGTCGTCTCGTCTCTGGCAGCGGGAAACATCATCCGCACACGAGGAGACATTTTGGAAACTTGTACCAGGAAATGTACACGAGCAAACGTATATCTGTAAACGTGTATCTGGAAATATACACAATGTGTTGGCGGGAAACCTTTATAATAATAATTTCGTCGACGTACGTCAAAACGTGCGTCGTTTAACATTCTTAACGTATATCTGTAAACATACACGGAGACACACGTATGTGAGAACATCCCACGAAATATGCAACGTTGGGTCAGCGTTGACATGTGGACGGGGATGTGTCTCGGAACACAAAGGCATCAATCACGTGTCAGGGAACATACATGAAGAAATATATTTCTGGGAATATATTTCCTGACGTGCATTGGACCTCAGAATAAGTAAAAATTCATAGCTGATAAATAACTATCATCGATGACTGTTTTCCAAAGCTGTTATTTTGGGATAGTTGCGTCATTGGGCACTGTCCCCATCTTTCCTTCGCGATGTTTCGCCTCCAACGTTGGAAGCATCCTCAGGCACACAGCTTTGTAAAATAGTTATCAAGCATCCAGCCGTGAAAACTATATATATAAATACAATCACTATCATCATTAGCGGTGTGTAAACCGCTGATTTGCACACTGTGCAGCGATTATACGCTAGGCAGACTCACATCATGCAAGGGGGACACCTTTTATAAATCGGTCGACATAGCTGTTCTGTCGGGATAGCCGTGTCGATTTCTCCATCACATATCGCGTCATACGTTGGAGATATCATCAGGCTTCCAACGTGAGAGGCAAATGGTCATAAAGGAGAGAGCACTCGACACGGCTATCCCGAAATAACCGCTATAGAGAGCTATTTTCAAATATCGAGCCGTGGCAAACCTACATCATGACATTTAATGAACACCTCCACACT
>JAZEWT010000014.1:12978291-12997255 GCA_036362905.1 Mordacia mordax
AAAATCAGCAACAATGAATTTTTTTGTTAAATATACACGTCGCTGCAGAACAACGTAAAAAAATGTGATCCGACTTTCAATTAACAATTTAAATGCAAAATTACCAATGATTATAATACATATATTGGGAAATGGTTTAATGTAACATTTATTGTCTAATAATAATTGCATTTCTAGAGCGGTTATCGCCCGAGGGCCTCAAAGCGCCGCACAGACCTACATAGAGAACGGCACATGAACAATGAGATAAGAATGGCAAATCAGCAATAACAATTTTTTTGGAGTTTTATTTTTACGAATCCGAACTGTTTAGAGAATGGCATGTCAACACCATTAGGACAGTTCAACTGAAAGTTAAATTGTAACAATAATTTATAGGACACAAAATAAGTGATAAAAAAATTCTGAAGCAAACAAGGAAGGAATAAGTGTTCCCGTGCAGGCACAGGTCGAACGAGATCCATCATCCCGGCACCACAACACTGAGTCGCATCAACAGTCCTAGCCAGAGGAAGGAATAAATGTAACCGAGCAGGTGCAGGTCGGAAGAGAGCCATCATCCCGGAACGGCAACACTGAGCCGCATCAACAGTCCCAGCCGGAGAACTTGAAAGCCCTACTGAACAAGTTAATCTCGAGATGAGATTTGAAGATCTGCAAGGACTCAGCTGATCGAATCTCCAATGGAAGAGTATTCTAGAGTCTGGGAGCAGCGATCGAGAAGGTTCTGTCACCCATCGAATGGAGGTGCCACCTTAGCATATGTAGCAAGCCCATATTGGAGGATCGAAGTTGTGTTTAGGGTGCCTGAAGTAGGTCATGGATATATGTCGGAGTAGCGCCAGTGAGAGCCTTGTAGGTGAGGAGGAGGATCTTGAATTCAATCCTGTATTTAACAGGTAACCAGTGATTACGTGTCTCCAGTACTGGAGACACGTAATCATGGATGGGTGTGCGAGTGAAGACTCTAGCCGCCGCATTCTGCACACGTTGCAGACGATTGATCAGGTCGGCAGGGGTGCCAGCGAGCAGAGCATTGCAGTAATCATTTCGTGAGGAGAGGAAGATGTGTATTAATTTCTCAGCACCAGCGGGTGACAGGGTGTTATGCAGTCTGGCTATATTTCTGATATGGAAACAGGCGACCTTCATCACCTTGTTGATGTGTGTCTCGAAGGTGAGAGAGGAAGCAAGAGTCAAACCTAGACGCCAGACTGCCTTAGCAATTTCAATGGTCTGGTTGTCAAGCATCATTTGGATAGGTTCAGCCTTGGACAATTGGTGCGTGGTTCTGACAAGCAAAACTTATGTTTTATTGCCATTTAGTTTTAGAAAATTTGAATTGAGCCAGGCCTTCACAGTTGACAATGAGGATGACATGCAAAGTCAGACGCATTGATGGATGACTTTGCGTGGATATAGACTTGGATGTCATTGGCATAGCAATGGTATCTGAGATTGAGGCTGGGCAGGATATGGCCAAGAAATTGTATGTAGATGCTGAAGAGGAGTGGGCCGAGAACTGAACCCTAAAGAACTCCAGCCAAAACAGGATGGATCTCTGAGTTTTCTCCTCCGAGGCTGTCAGCCAATGCAGGGCACTGTCAGCGACCCCTATACACTCCAGTCGCTCAATTAAGATCGGGTGGTCAATGGTATCAAAGGCGGCGCCCAGGTCTAGAGGACAAGTATACTTGGCAAGCCTTCATCCACAGCGACGAGTAGGTCATCAACTACTTTTACCAGAGCAGTTGCAGTACTGTGGCCGAATCTGAATGCAGATAGGAAGGGATCGAGAAGATCATTGTAAAGAATGTGTTTCTGGGGTTGCATGGCTATGGAATGTTCAAGGACCTTAGAAATGAATGGTAGATTTGAGATGGGGCAATAATTATCAGGGATGTTGCAATCGAGGCCAGGTTTTTAAAGCAGGGGGTAACTGTGGCACATTTGAATAGTGGGGGAACAATACCAGAGCAAAGTGAGTTATTAAAGAAATTGGTGACGAGTGTGCAAGGGGTTTGAAATTTGCCCAGACGATATTAGATGGAAAGGGATCCAAGGAGCAGTTTGTGGGCCGAGATTTGGTAACTAAAGAAGAGACCTCAGCTTCCATTAATTCGTAAAATTTTAGGAGTTTTGAGGTCATGAATGGTGGAGGAACAATTATTGAGGTATTTGTTGGTGAATGAGGCTGGGTAGATATACGATGTACTTCAGTTTTTTTCTGAGAAAAACTAAATCAACTGATCTGCCTGATCTTTATTAGTGAAGGGAATGAGGGTGAGTAATTGGTAGGGCAAAAGAGCTGATTAATGGTCGAGAATAGAATCTTGGGCTTGTAACTGGTGTCAGCCAGAATGCTGGAAAGATGGCTGGTACGGGCACAGTCAAGTGTCTTGTGGTAGCGGATGAGCTGTTCCTTGAAGATTGAATCATGAACGGCAAGGCCAGATTTTCTCCAAGTCGGTTCGGCCCTGTGTGCATTCGCCATGAGATCCCGGAGTTCAGTAGCATACCGGGGGAATGGCTTTCTGCCTGAGACATAGCATGATTTTAATGGGGCCAAATCATCACGAATGGTTGATAGTACGTTTTTGTAGGTTTCTGCTGTTGCATCAGAGGCAGAGTAAGTCGAGACCAAGACCTAAGTACTATTGATTGCTGTGGTGACTGTCTAGAGTGAGGGCGTTAATGTTTTGAAATTGGATATGGCACTTGGTGATAAAAATGGGAGACGGTACTTGAAGATCAAACCACACAGCAGAGTGATCAGACAGACCAGATCAGTGACAGATTGTTTACCGATTTGCCCTATGAGCAAACCAAATTGAGGGTATTGCTGCATCTGTGAGTGGCAGATGTCACGTGTTGGGTGAAGCAAAGTGAGGTCAGAGTGGCCATGAGACCCCTCACAAGAGTAGCCTATAGAGAGTCAACATGGATGTTGAAATCGCCAAGTATCAGGATTCTTTTAGAACTGGAGCACATCTTATAAAGCAGCTCGGACAGTTCATTAATTAAATAAGTGGAGGCTCCAGGTGGACGGTCGAGCAGCACCGACTTCACAGCTTGAGCCAACCTCCAATCTAGAGACATTTGCTCGAATGAATTGAAGGTCGGTAATGGAATCGGTCGGATGTCAGCAAACACATGGTGGAGAACTGCTAGGCCACCATCACGGCCATTTGAACGAGCCTTATAATTGAATGCAAGGTATCACGGTAGGACCTGATTCAATGTGAGAAAATCATCTTGATGATGCCAGGTCTCTGTTAGGCAGAGCAGGTCTAGATTGTTGTCCGAGATCAGCTCACCGATGAGTGGGGCGTTTTCAGTGTTCAGATAGCACACATTGAGCAGGGCAAGGTGGATTTCTGTTGCAGGCAATGTGCATGCAGAAGAGGGGCACCAACCAGCGGTATATTTTAGAACAACGGTCAGCTGCAAATGGTCTAACCTGTTGTTTCCTAGGTAGTCGATATGTAGGGCTTAATACAGGGATGGTAGTAAAGAAATCAATTGTAGGTGGGTTAATGTTTTTTTTGTTACCGGCGCCCTGATGTAACGAGGGCGTTGAAGTATCATCACCTCACGGCAAATGGCCAGAATGTTCGGGTTACAAGGAACTGATGTAGGAATCAAGTTCTTTAAAGCAACGGATATGTAGGTGTAATTTACTCAGCAGGCCAATACACTTAGAGAGCAGTGAATCCCTAAATGGCAGGAGGAATGGATAAGCATCACGTGTTATGTACAGTATTATAGATGGGGATCACAGTATTAGAGATGGGCGTGACGTACATCTCTGTCTCCCTACACACATATGTATGCCTGTCTCCCTAGACACATACATATACGTGTCTGTCTCTACACACACACGTATGTCTCTGTCTCTCTACACACATACACCTATTTTTCTGTGTCTCTCTGCACACACAAACGTATGTCTCTCTGTCTCTACACACACATATATCTCTGTGTCTCTACACATACGTATATGTCTCTGTGTCTCTTTACACACACACACGTCTGTCTCTGTGTCTCTTTACACACACACATACGTCTCTCCGTCTCTCCCTACACACACACGTACGTCTGTCTCTCCATACACACACACACACACGTATGTTTCTGTCTCCCTAGACACATACATGTACGTCTCTGTGTCTCTACACACACACATATGTCTCTGTGTCTCTACACACACATATATCTCTGTGTGTCTCTACACATACGTATATGTCTCTATGTCTCCCTGTCCTCCCTCATTCGTCACAAACAATCACGGCCGTACCACTTTCTCTCTCTGCCTGCCTGCACCGAAATGAGAGCGAAACTGTGATTGTGAGCGTTTAATAGTGGTACATGGTTAGTTAGTGTGTGTGTGTGCCGTGCAGTGCAAATACTGATAATGATGATGAAGTTATTCTTGCAGGCGCTTTGGAGGAAGTTGAAACACGTGGCAGATTTCACTCGCTCACAGCAGAGAAGGCTCCAATGTATTAAGCGCAAAATCTAATGATTAATAACATAATTCCAAAAATTAAAAAGAATAGAAATAAAATCAAGGTATCAATTATTGAATGTTTTAGACTTCTGCAAAACACTCAAAGTTGTCTTATAACTGGTGGTTTGAGGAGCGGCTTTCAGCAACGTGTTTCCGCTGATGTCACCACCAGGTGCAGGTGAGGTCTCATACGGGTGTACTCTGGTACAGGTGAGGTCTCATACAGGTGTACTCTGGTACAGGTGAGGTCTCATACAAGTGTACTCTGGTACAGGTGAGGTCTCATACAGGTGTACTCTGGTACAGGTGAGGTCTCATACAGGTGTATCCTGGTACAGGTGAGGTCTCATACAGGTGTATCCTGGTACAGGTGAGGTCTCATACAGGTGTACTCTGGTGTATGGTCCCACACAGGTGAGGAGCACGATCAAATTGAGTACTTTAGTGGGCAGGTTGGCCTGCTCTCTTGTGAGTTTTCCCCGGCACTGCACCTGGCGCGCACTCACCTGCACATGGAGGAGATGGTGAGGCGCCTGCTCACCTGGTGGGTCGTGACGCTGGCTGTGATAGGTGAGCAATACCTGCTGCTTCCCAAGGAGTGACATTACCATATACGCTACCGCCGGCATCTCCATCACTATCATCTCCATCGTCTCCAGCACCATCTGCATCGGTTTCAGTAGCAGTACCATTGTCAGCAGCATAATAACATGAAATTGTTGCATTTATATAACTGCGCATTTCACGCAAAGCTCTCCAAGAAAGAGATGCGGAGCGGGAAGCCACACTGACAGCTGGCACCATCCCAGCAAAAAAACGTAGCCTATACATTATGATGTTATTGGCTAATTAATAAATAAGTGTTTTTTTAGTTGTGGAAGGAAACTGGAGAACCAGGAGGAAATTCACACGGAGCAAACAAATTCCACACAGGCACCTGAGGCGAGAATTGAACCGCCTTGGGCCGCTCATTGCAGGTGGTGTGGATTTTACCGCTGCGAAGACACCGTGCCACGAACCAACGTACTCACGATCAGCATCATCAGCAGCAGAATAGCTATGATGTGCATCATCATCAGTATCATCATCATCAGGTGATCAGTAACAGCAGCAGTAGCATCGTCTCCACCGTCTGCATCATCATAAGAAGCAGCGCACATAACTGCCATTGCCATTTACATCGACGACTACCTTGTGATTGGTCTGTTCGAATGTTATTTGTATCACAAGAATCCCGCACACAGAGCTTGCAAGCTCACTGCGTATTTTCTGCTATAATAATAAACCTTATATCTAAGGAGAGGTGACATCACTACAGCGCTTGTGCCAGGCCATGTGAAGCATTTAAAGCTTGCTGGCATGTTACAGAACAGACCCCGGCGCCATGGGTAGACTTAGATGACTGCCTGGGCACCATCTGTGCTGTCCACCATCACTACCATTATCAGCAGACTCAGCAGCATAATTGCCATAATCTTTATCAGTGTGTCTCCTCATCCTTCTTGTGTCTTTACCAATATAATGCTCCCCATGTCTCTCCCCATGTTTCCTCCTGCCCGTCTCTCTCCCTACGTCTCTCTCCCTACGTCTCTCTCCCTACGTCTCTCTCCGTCGCTCTCCCCATCCCTCTGCCCCCATCAGCCCGTCTCCCGTTCTGTGGTTCTACTGCCTTGAGTCGCATGGTCCCCGTGCAGCAGCCCACCTGGGCTGGGAACGTCCCATGCTTCGCCTGCGAACTGGAGGCCAACGAGACCTCCATGGTGTGGTGCGTGGGGGGCACGCGGGGGGCACGCGGGGGGCACGCGGGGGGCACATGGAGCACGCGGAGGGCATGCAGGGAGCATGCGTAGGGTACAAGAGGGGCACGGGCGCCACGAGCTACCTGTTTGAAGCATTTTTCCTTCGCAAGATGGAACAGGCTGGACCTTTATTGAAACCTCTGGTGGGAGAAGCGCTGCGTGCGGAGAGAGAATCGTGGGACACGTGGAACTTCGGGCTGAACTCCTTGCAATGCCCCAGTAATGTTCTCCCTCTATAACCCCAGGTACCCCGCTGTTACCTTTGGCGGTTAATCTTAAGTAGTTTCTGTCTGTGATGAATAAACCAACCTCGCGTTCTACGCCATCTCTGAGACATCACACATGAAGACATTTGCTCCATGATCTGTATAAAACCTCTTCCCAGTGTTGATATCGGTTTTCACTGATCATTACATGAGAATTACTCTCGAGCTGCTCTGTCAGGGTAGCCTTGGCGAGCGTTCTTGCGCCTCAACGTTTTGCCTCCCACGTTGGATTATCCTGACTGCTCCAAACGTGGGAGTGTCCCGAGGGAAGGCTCACCTGGCTATCCTGAGAGAGCGGCTCTGTGGGAGCGTTTCTCAGTGAGTGAACATTACTTGAATTTCTTACCGGTGCCGTCGCGTCCCAGCTCCCATTCCCACCTGTACCGGAGCGAACGCTTCGACAATTGGAGGTACACCATTCCGCGTCGCTCCGGCTCACCCGGCTCTTCCGCGCATCCCTCTTCTTCCCCCTCCTGCCGCACGTCGTGCAGGTGGGCCCTGGGCGACCAGGTGGTCTGCATGTGGCCTCCAGACCCCAATCCCGTGGCGACGAAGCGCGTGCTGTGCCAGCACAGCCGTGCGCCGGCCACAGGCCTCGTGTCCACGGCGCTGTGCGTGCTGCACGCCGGGCTCAGCGACTTCGGCAACGGTGCCACCGTGCGCTGCCAAGCGAGCGAGGCGGCGGGGCTCCGCAGCGTTCATCTCCGTGCCAAGATGCGCTCCAGTTCCCGCAGTGAGATTGTGCACCTGGCCTGGCGCCGACGCCATTGCACATGTCACCGCCACCTAGTTGCAAACAGTGGTTGTTGTTTTGTGGTATACAGGTGTGTGTGTGTGTGTGTGTGCTTTTACAGTTGTGTGTGTGTGGTTATACAGATGTGGTGGTTTTGGGGTACAAACCCGGCGACCCAAGTTCGAATTCCGCTCATGGCCAAAACTAATAATGATTTTTTGAACCGGTAAACTCAGACTCAAATGAGTACCTGGTGCAGTGTGTAAAGATTGCCACTAGGGAGACAAAGGCGGCCGGGCGTGGTGTTGGTCACCCACCTCCTCGTGTGCTGTGTCGACATTCCAAGGTGCTCGCTAATGGCACTTGAGGCTATAGGGGGATAAATGTCTACAGGTGTATGTGTGGTTATACAGGTGTGTGTGCGCACGCGTGTGGTTATATATATTATATATTTAGGTGTGGGGAGCGGTAGCCCAGCGGTTAGCACGCTGGGCTACAAACCCAGCGACCCGAGTTCGAATCTCGCTTACTGTGAACACCAGTGACAATTTTCTGATCCGGTCCTGGGCCTCCTCTAGGTCGACTCAGCCTCAAATGAGTACCTAGTGAAGTGTGTAAACGTTGCCGCTAGGGAGACAACGGCGGCCGTGCGTGGTACTGGTCACCCACCTCCTCATGTGCCGTGTCGACCTTCATAGTTGCTCGCTAACAGCACTTGACCCTACAGTCTGTTATGGCTATATGGGGGATCCTTGTTGTTTTCTTTGGTTATATAGGTGTGTGCGTGTGGTTATACAGCTGTGTGTGCGTGTGGTTATACAGCTGTGTGTGTGTGATTGCATAAATGAGTGTGCTTGTGGTTATATGCAGGTGCGTTTGCGTGTAGTTATATACAGGTATGGTGTGTGGTTATATACAGGTATGGTGTGTAGTTATATACAGGTGTGTGGTTCGACACAGGTGTGTGTGTAGTTATATACAGGTGTGTGTGTAGTTATGTACAGGTGTGTGTGTAGTTATATACAGGTATGGTGGGAGGTTATATACAGGTATGGTGTGTGGTTATATACAGGTGTGTGGTTCGACACAGGTGTGTGTGTGTAGTTATATACAGGTATGGTGGGAGGTTATATACAGGTGTGGTGTGTAGTTATATACAGGTGTGTGTGTAGTTATATACAGGTGTGTGTGTAGTTATATACAGGTATGGTGGGAGGTTATATACAGGTATGGTGTGTAGTTATATACAGGTGTGTGGTTCGACACAGGTGTGTGTGTAGTTATATACAGGTATGGTGGGAGGTTATATACAGGTATGGTGTGTGGTCATATACAGGTGTGTGGTTCGACACAGGTGTGTGTGTAGTTATATACAGGTGTGTGGTTCGACACAGGTGTGTGTAGTTATATACAGGTATGGTGTGTGGTTATGTACAGGTGTGTGGTTTGACACAGGTGTGTGTAGTTATATACAGGTGTGTGGTTCGACGCAGGTGTGTGTGTAGTTATGTACAGGTATGGTGGGAGGTTATATACAGGTGTGGTGTGTAGTTATATACAGGTGTGTGTGTAGTTATATACAGGTGTGTGTGTAGTTATATACAGGTATGGTGGGAGGTTATATACAGGTATGGTGTGTAGTTATATACAGGTGTGTGGTTCGACACAGGTGTGTGTTAGTTATATACAGGTGTGTGTGTAGTTATATACAGGTATGGTGGGAGGTTATATACAGGTGTGTGTGTAGTTATATACAGGTGTGAGTGTAGTTATATACAGGTGTGTGTGTAGTTATATACAGGTATGGTGGGAGGTTATATACAGGTATGGTGTGTAGTTATATACAGGTGTGTGGTTCGACACAGGTGTGTGTGTCGTTTTATACAGGTGTGTGGTTCGACACAGGTGTGTGTGTGTAGTTATATATAGGTATGGTGTGTAGTTATATACAGGTGTGTGGTTCGACACAGGTGTGTGTTAGTTATATACAGGTGTGTGTGTAGTTATGTACAGGTATGGTGGGAGGTTATATACAGGTATGGTGTGTAGTTATATACAGGTGTGTGGTTCGACACAGGTGTGTGTGTTGTTATATACAGGTGTGTGGTTCGACACAGGTGTGTGTGTAGTTATATATAGGTATGGTGTGTAGTTATATACAGGTGTGTGGTTCGACACAGGTGTGTGTTAGTTATATACAGGTGTGTGTGTAGTTATATACAGGTATGGTGGGAGGTTTTATACAGGTGTGTGTGTAGTTATATACAGGTGTGAGTGTAGTTATATACAGGTGTGTGGTTCGACACAGATGTGTGTGTGGTTATATACAGGTGTGTGTGTAGTTATATACAGGTGTGAGTGTAGTTATATACAGGTGTGTGGTTCGACACAGGTGTGTGTGTGTGGAGATATACAGGTGTGTGTGTAGTTATATACAGGTATGGTGGGAGGTTTTATACAGGTGTGTGTGTAGTTATATACAGGTGTGAGTGTAGTTATATACAGGTGTGTGGTTCGACACAGGTGTGTGTGTGTGGTGATATACAGGTGTGTGTGTAGTTATATACAGGTGTGTGTGTAGTTATATACAGGTATGGTGGGAGGTTTTATACAGGTGTGTGTGTAATATACAGGTGTGAGTGTAGTTATATACAGGTGTGTGGTTCGACACAGGTGTGTGTGTGTGGTTATATACAGGTGTGTGTGTAGTTATATACAGGTGTGTGTGTAGTTATATACAGGTGTGTGTGTAGTTATATACAGGTGTGTGTGTAGTTATATACAGGTGTGTGTGTGTAGTGCCGCATGCGTTTCTGTCCAACAGGGTGGGGAAGCGGCTGTGCCAACACTCCAAGAATGCACCCAATCACCCTAGCAGCCTGTGCAGTGCTGTTGACGTCACTCCTTGCATGTACGTACATGCCCCCCCACACACACACAAAGATCCCCCGTGTAGCCTGAAGAGACTGTAGGGTCAAGTGCTGTTAGCGAGCACCTGTGAAGACCGATACGGCACCTCATGGGGGTCGGTGGCCAGCATCACGCCTGGCTCCGTGGGCCTTTCCTAGGTCGCACGGGAAGACCCAGCACCTAATTGAAAAAATCGTAACGGGTCTTGGCGGCTGTGAGCGAACTCAGGTTCACAGCGCAGCGTGCTGACTTCTGTACCACTGCTCCCCACACACGCCCCCGAATGGCCCATGGAGACCATGGCTCAGTGGGCCGAGTGGGCCCACTGAATCGTCACGGATGTTGGTCGTGAGAGGGAATCGACTTCAAGTAGATGGATTGTCACGGATGTTGGTCGTGAGAGGGAATCGACTTCAAGTAGATGGATAGATGAAAAAAAAACATAATTGTTGCTGATTTGCTGTTCTTATGTCGTTGTTGCTGACATGCCGTTCACTCCGCAGCTTTGTGCAGTGCTTTGTGACCTTCGGGTGAAAGGCGCTCTAGAAGTGCAATTATTATTATATGGGTGCTCTCTGTCTTTGTTTATATATATAGATTGCGTGTAATGTATATATTATATAACCTGGCTGAATGCAAAATAACCGGTTGTGGCGCATTGCTTAATGTCTGGTGCAACAAACACCGACACTCCCATTCGCAAGGCATAACCCAAGGCATAACCTTGTTAGATCCTTCTATGAGGCACCTATGGGAGATCGTGTTCCAAGCATGTAACACGTTCTTCTTCTGGTGTGTCTTGTTGACTTACTCGACTGCCATTGACCTTGAGTTCCTTCCCGATGTCGTTTTGGGAATATTGCTGCTGGCTCTGAAGTTTCACGAGGGTAATCACTAAGTGGAGAGTAGAGATAAAATAAGGCGTGAGAGCCTGCCTTGGTGATGTGCACCCAGGACCCTCGGTGTGGAGATAAGTGCACGCACCAGCTCCCTTCTCATGCATGGGGAGATGCTGTGCCGATCGCAGCCGCGAGGTGGCGCTGTGCGCACGCGCGCCGGGCTCGCTCAACGCTAGGGGGCCGCTGCTCCATTCTCATTCCATGCTTAATCCTGTAGAGTCGCGGTAAACCGGAGCCTATCTCGGCAGACAAAGGGCGCAAGGCAGGGCTATACTCAGACGCCAGTATATCGCAGGGAACTGGGAGCAATTTGGTCAATAGGCCAATGAACTGAGGCAGCAGCGTCCTTTTTGGGCTAGAAGTAAACAAGAATTACAGGTGAGATCCCACATGGGCATGGGGAGAATGCGCGGATTCCACGCAGACTCCACGCGGACAGGCATGAAACCCAGGACCGTCTTGTTGTGAGGCAGCAGCGCTACTCACCGCACCACTGTGCTGTTCCAGAGCAATTGATTCTCATCACGGACATTGTAACGGGGGGGGGGGTGGAAGTGGCACAAGTGTAGTGCCTGGTACAGTTGAAATATAATTCTGGGCATCGCTGCCAACGCCTGCACCTGTGCCACACACATGCAACGGCTGTGCCATATCCAGGACACTTGTTACACATACGTGACAACTTGTGTGACACATGTAACAGTGGTGACCTTTTGTGCAGGATAATGCTGGGATGGAGAAGAAGATGAGGAGGAGGAGGTGGGGATCACTCCTAGTGGCTCTACGGTCTCCTCCTCTCTGCCGCTCTCATCTGTTGTTGAGCATTTTCTTGCCTTCGCCATCGTCGTCATCATCACCCTCATCGCTATCATCGCCATTATCGCCAACACTGCTTCTAGCGTCATCACAATCACTCCCCGCCATCCTCACCAGCGCTGCGTGGAGTGAGCGCTGCAGGAGTCTGGGTGCACTGTGTAGCGCTCTGCGCTACGAACCCAGGGACCCAAGTTCGATTACTGCTCATAGCCACCCACACAAGCAATAACATTCCAAACCCAGTCTTGTTCTTCCCTCGAAGTCGACTTGGACACAAAGCGGTCCCTGCTCTCATTATCTGAAACCGCTTAATCCTATATAGGGTCACGGTGAAGCCGGAGCCTATCCCGGAAACATAGGGCGTAAGGCAGGAATACACCCGACGACGGGACGCCGGTCCATCGCCGGGCATTGCGGGACAATTTTAGTCTGCGAGCCAATCAACCTATCCAGGAGCATGCTTTTGGACTGTGGGAGGAAACCGGAGTACCCGGCGAAAACCCACGCGGACACGGGGAGAGCATGCAAACTCCACACAGAAAGGCACCCGAGCCGAGAGACTCGAACCCGGGACCTTCTTGCTGTGAGGCGTCAGCGCTAACCACTGGGCCACCGCGCCGCCTTGAGACACAAGTAGCCTGGTGTGGTGCTGGTCACCTACCCTCTCGTACGCTGTACTGCCCTTTATCGATGCTGCTCGTTAACAGCACCTGACCTTTACAGTTTAAGGGGATCTATAGTTATGGCAGTGATGGCGGTGATGGTGATGAAACCCAATTAGTGCCAGGTAGTGGTGGAGCCTAGCACTAAAGCTCGGAACTTGTCGGTCAATCTGCAATCCTAACCCTTGCCCTGCAATCCTAGCACAACCCCTAACCTCTAACCCAGTAGTCACCTACATTTTTAAACACACGATTGCTTTTAGAATCTAAATGCAACAGAATATCTACCATTTACTTTATACTTTCTAAAACCCAAAACAAGGAATGCCCTGCATATCGCTTACCTGCTCTCAGCGTGACACCTGTGCTTGCTGCACATATTGGCTTCAGCATTTTGCATTTGCGACCCACGACCGCCCCAGTCGTTAAGTACAACCACCACGCAGAACCTCGGTTTTTCCCTTCCTCTAGATTTAAATGTTAAGATCAACAGTTAAGGATTATGGGATCGACCAGTCGATTCAGTGGCCACTCCAGAAACCGAACCCCAACTCCTAGTCGATCCGAAACACTAATCTGTTCCAGAACCCGAACCCAATCTAGAACCCTAAACCGAACCATAACCCATACCCCATCCAGATGCCTAACCACATCCAGATGCCTAACCACATCCAGATGCCTAACCACATCCAGATGCCTAACCACATCCCGAACCCTAATTTCGTACTTCTCTGGAATCTCATCCCAGTCGCGGTGCACATATAACGCCCATCACCCTGGAAGCCCGCTGTGATTGGCTGCAGTCGTGGCCTCCACTACAGCGACGACAAATGGCTTTGGCCTTCGGTCGCGCTGACACCGTGGGACGCAGGGGGGTCGCGGGATGCCTGCGTCTCCTGTGTCCGCTGTGTGGTGTCTGTGGTGTCTGCGCCCCACGTGTTGTCCTGCGTGTTGCGTCTGTGTCCTGTATGTTGTGGCCGTCTCGTTACGTTCGCCCAATGCAATTGCTGGCATTTACTTTCAGAAATATGCCTGACTTAATAAACGTCTCCTGCTCCCCCCACCGGTCCCGCGTGTTCGTCCATGGGCGTCATGTTAGCCGGGGCTGTCCTCGTCAGTCGCTGGCAGGAGCCCACGAGACCCAAATGCCATGGGATGCCTGATGGAGATGACTAGCAGAGGCACCACCTGTGGCTCCCCACTGTATTGCGCTAACGCTGTGGTGTTGTTGAGCGTAGTGTTTGCGGATACCACAACGATGACGAGTGGACGGGTGCGAGGGCTTGATATCGCCACCTTCCACTGCCACAAAACCACGAGGAGACGGATCCACAATGCACACTTCCATACACACCCCGTTCCCCACGCCACACTCCCGACATCACCGCACACCACCGCACACCGCCGCACACCTGGGACACGATAAATGGGTACGCTCTGTAAATGTGTGCACTCTGTAAACGTGTACACTCTGTAAATGGGTACACTATGCAAATGGATACACTCTGTAAATGGGTGTACTCGGTATATAAATGGGTACACTTTGTATGTAAATGTGTACACTCTTGTTCGGGTGCACTCTATGTAAATAGGTACACTGTGTAAATGGGTGTACTCTGTAAACGTGTACACACTGTAAATGGGTGTACTCTGTAAATGGGTGCACTCTACGTAAATGGGTGCACTCTATGTAAATGGGTACACTCTATGTAAATGGGTACACTCTGTAAATGGGTACACTCTGTAAATGGGTACACTGTAAATGGGTGTACTCTGTAAATGGGTGTACTCTGTAAATGGGTACACTCTGTAAATGGGTACACTCTGTAAATGGGTACACTCTGTAAATGGGTCTACTCTGTAAATGGGTGTACTCTGTAAATGGGAACTCTGTAAATGGGTGTACTCTATGTAAATGGTTACACTCTGTAAATGGTTACACTCTGTAAATAGGTAGACTCTGTAAATGGGTGTACACTCTGTAAATGGGTACACTCTGTAAATGGGAGCACTCTGTAAATGGGTGTACACTCTGTAAATGGGTGTACACTCTGTAAATGGGTACACTCTGTAAATGGGTGTACTCTATGTAAATGGTTACACTCTGTAAATAGGTACACTCTGTAAATGGGTGTACACTCTGTAAATAGGTACACTCTGTAAATGGGTGTACACTCTGTAAATGGGTACACTCTGTAAATGGGTGCACTCTGTAAATGGGTGTACACTCTGTAAATGGGTGTACACTCTGTAAATGGGTGTACACTTTGTAAATGGGTGTACTCTACGTGCGGGCGCTGCCAACCTCGGCCGCTTCATCTGAGGTTACCCGACGCGGGTCGCCACGGTTTGCTCCGGTACCGGGCCCTGTCCCATTCTCCCCAATCCCCCTATACTCCCCCTCCATTGTAACTGTTCCTCCATCCACCACCACTCCCTCTCACTATCCCTGCCCGCTACCTATCCCGACAATCACTCCTCAGCACCGTCCTTCTGTGGTGCCAAGCCCCGTTGTGTGCCAGTGTGGTACCCAGCCTCGAGAGTCAAAGGACAAGTGCATGTGGGGAGTGTGTTAATGTCCCCCATGTCGGGTATGCTGACGTCACGTGGTGCTGAGACAGCAAGGACGAAGTAATGTGAGGACAACCAGAGAACCCGGTAAACATCACGTGGACCGGTGACAAGGACCTGACGGCCGTGTCTGTTACAGCGTGCGTGCACTCACTCGGGGGCGGCACAGTGGCCCAGTGGGTAGCGCTGTCGCCTCACAGCAGTAAGGTCCCGGGTTCCAATCTCGGCTCTGGTGCCTGTGTGGAGTTTGCATGCTCTCCCTGTGTCCGCGTGGGTTTTCGTTAGGCACTCCGGTTTCCTCCCACAGTCCAAAAAACATGCTGCTGCATAGGTTAACTGGCTTGCAGACTAAATTGCCCTCAGTACCCGGTGATGGACTGGTGTCCCATCGTGGCTTGCGCCCTGTATCTGCCGGGATAGGCTACGGCTCACCGCGATCCTGTACAGGACTAAGCGGTGTCTGATTGAGATGAGATGGCCAGTTGCGCGGCATGATCTGATATAAAAACGGGAGGCGCCAGAAGTATCAGGCTGTCCTGTCCGTTACGGCGTCCAAGCTGGTCGTGTCAGACACGGTGAGCGGTGTGAGTGGCCACGTGGCCCTTTGTTCTGCAGCGTTAAAGAATAGGGGGGGGGGACTTTTACGGTAGAAGGGTGACGTCGGTTAGACCTCGCTAGAAGGGGCTGCGGGGATATAGAGGCGGGGGGTTTCAGGGGACGAGGAGAGTCTCCTGGGGGAACGAGATGGAGGAGGAAGCGTCACGATGTAGCAGCTCGTTGTATGCCGCTACTCCGGCCCCGTCCACTGCTGGTTTCAATAAAGCATCGAAAATCAAGAAGTCTCTGCTCATCCGTGCTCGCTGGCTGATTTATCGCGGAGTGGGCGCTGATCCTCGCCGTGGTGTTGCCGCTGTAAGCCGTCACAAGCCCGCAGTGGAAGCCGTGGTGTCAGTTCGTTGTGCGCTGTTGAATAAATCCGTCCTTGCTATACCCATGGAGAATCCCGGCATGATGTCCGAACTGGAGAGAATGGATGAGAGCCTGCCTATACGAGCACGATCGTCGGAGACGCGTGAGGGAGAGCCGATGCAATCTACTCCGGCAGATTTCACGCATCACGACACCAGGCTAGGGGCACCTTCACACAAACACACCCAGCGATCGGGCCATGAGTGGGAGTCGCAATGTCACGGATGAGTGGGTCGTGCGCGTGGAGTGGTGCCAAGTAACGACAATGAGTGATACCGAGTGGGGGGCGTTACGCCGTGCCAGGCTGAGTGCATGCTGACGCATGCGCAGTGGAATCGGGTCGGTCACCGGATTACGATGGTGTGATTGGCTGGGCGTTGTTGCTGTGGCTGGTGGATGAAGAGGAGAGGGCATGAGAGGTGAGGTACAGAAGGGTAGGATGGCTGATAAACATCACAACGATGGAACCTTCTAGAAGATGGGAGGAGATAAATATAAGGGAGACGCGCGAACACGAGAGTCGTGTGGGAACGTGAGAGCTCAGTGGTGGCTCATTCGGGCAGGGCGCACGTGGGTACGCCCGAGAGCAGAGCCGGTGCGGAGAGCGAGAGGGCTGAGTTGACGCGCGCAGCGCGGTGTTGTATTATTGATTTGTTTT
This sequence comes from Mordacia mordax, assembly GCA_036362905.1. Lineage (NCBI taxonomy): Eukaryota > Metazoa > Chordata > Hyperoartia > Petromyzontiformes > Petromyzontidae > Mordacia > Mordacia mordax. The sequence goes on from JAZEWT010000014.1 coordinate 12,995,085, forward strand.
AGTCGTTATATTTATTCGTGTGTAGTGTTTAATAAAGGCGCTGAATGACCAGAAGTCTCCCGTTCTCGTCGCTGGTGTCGCTGCCGCGTGAAGAATGGCGCCATCGCGTGCGCGTCCCGGAATCCTCGGGGCGCGCCAGTGGGCGGGCTGCTGGTGGTGTGGAGGCCACCCCTTTGGGGTTTCCCGACAATGTGATTGGGGTAGGGGGTGGTGTTGGAGATTGGAGTAGAAGATTGTGCTAGAGACTGGAGTCGAGGATTGTGCTACAGTTAGTGGCTGGGCTGGTTAGCTGTGCGCTGTACTCACGGCTGGTGGCTGAGTTGAGTCGGTCACAGAACTGCTGTCATCGAGCGCGTTACGGACCCGTGAGTCGCAGTTTCCTCGGCTATAAAATCACATATACGGCCTCAGTGATCCCGGGTTGGGCGACATGCTGGCGCAGTGAGGAGCGCTGCCGCCTCACCGCATTGAGCACCTGGGTTCGATTCTCTACTGGGGGGGCTGTGTGGAGATTGTGTGTTCTCCCCGTGACTGCGTGGGTTTTCGCGGTTACTTCGGTTTCCTCCCACGGTCCAGACACTTGCCCGGGTCAATTATCCCATTCACGAAATTGTCCCCGATGCCCTGCGATCGACTAGCGTCCCGTCATGGGTATAGCCCTACCGCGCACTCTATCTGCCGGGATGGGCTCTGTCACTACGATCCTGGGCAGGCAGAAGTGGGCACTGATCGTTATGATGTCCCTGCGCAATCCGCCCGAAATTGGCGCCCGGATCTGGCTCGTGATTCCAGGTAGTGGCGGCCCAGGTTGGACTGTGTGCTGTGCTTCAAAGGTCCCCCGTGTAGCCCATACGGGCTGTTGGGGCAAGTTTTATTAGCGAGAAGCGACTAATGTTGGTCATCACGTTGGTGTGGCCGTGACCACGTCCGGCCGTCTTTGCCTCCCAACTTCCGTCGTTCACGACCCTCCCCATCCACTTCTATTGCGTCATTCGAAGTGCACAGTGCCAGTCAATGTGGGGACCCGCTGCGATAATAGTTGCTCGCGAACAAAGCCTGCCCCAATAATCTGCTGGCTACTTGAGTAACTTTACCCTCCGTGTGCGTATGCGTTGCGTACCAGTAATCACATTTTACCAATGAAACATGATTAACAACCTTCACAATCCGCCAATCAACAATCATCAACCATAACTAAGCCCCATGAGACCGTGTGGTGTCTCTGTACTTTATTGACAGGCGTGGCCGCACTGCTGATGGTGGTGATGGTTTTAGTGATGGTGACGACCATGGTGATGATGATGATGATTCCCGGGACTCAATTTCTCATTATGTTTCTGGTCGCTTGGAAGACCGAGATTGGTGGAACGTTACTACCAGTAGCCGACATCCACACCAAGCAGAGGTGCATACTGGACATAGTGTGCTGGGTGGGGATGTCTCAGACCCAGAACGGCTGAAATGAAGTCCTGATGTTTTTGATGACGATATTTGTGATGAGGATGATGTTAATGCTGATGCTGTTTCTACAGTCTCGTAAGGTTATATGGGAGATCTTTATTAATGCTAATGATGTTCATGATGTTGATGATCACGATCATAACCATGATGTCAGTGATGATGCTCACGTTGGTGCTGATGCCCGTGACGTTGGCGATGGTGATACAGTTGTGATATCGGTGATGATGACGATCTCGTTCGGGAACGACGGCAGGCGGACGTTACGCAAATCGAACGACACAAAAGTGAACGAAACGCGAGAGTGATTAAATATATTAGCGGTACAGGGCTTGCCATCCCACTGATACGGCACAAGTACACTGGAGGTGGTGTGCCGGCTGGGCAGATGTCCTCCTGGTAGATGGCATATATGGCGTGTGATGTGGGGGGGGTTGTGAGCCAGCTGTCTGTGTTTAACAACTATCCGGTGCGTGTGGCGTGCGTGCGGTGGCTTCGTGTGTGCAAATTACACAATAATGGTAACTGCAGCCGTAATTTAGAAGAGGTATCCTGGATGTGGTGTGCCGGCTGAAATGAAGCCCTGGACCGAAGGCACTAAAAGCATGGGAAGAACAAAAAGGGAGGCGCAGGCTCCCACAGTTTGGCAGCTGGGGGGAGGAAAGGGGGGAGAAGGGGACGGGGGGCTGAGCCCCTCGGCCCCTGCCGTGCGC
>JAZEWT010000014.1:13025259-13043741 GCA_036362905.1 Mordacia mordax
TGTCACACGGTCACTCACGCATTCATCATTCCTGCACACCACTTGCCTGATGCCTGCGCGCATCCGTTGTTCGGGCGGACATTTGACAACAGCATATTGTCGCACACTGATGCAATGTCCGCACGACACGAGTTTCGGTGGCTAGCAGAACGACGATGGACTTGGCCCCAGCGACGGAGGTTTTGTCCATGGACCCTGTGGTAGAACAGGTTGGTTTGTGGTTCCTTTGTCAGCTGGAATTTGGCCTAGGGGGAGCCGGGTCCACCTACAAGTTCTGCCGAGGAGAGAATAACTCCCCCGGAACGTTAAAGCTGCAGACAATTGTGTTCCGGCGAGTTGCCGGCTGGAAGGGGGGCCATTCAACCGGCATGCATTGCAGGGCCAAGTGGGGCGGAGCTTTCGGAGGACAGTGCAGCATAATGGGGAAGGCGGCGCTGATTGGTGGAGAGATACACGACGGTTGAAAAGGGGCGGTACGTCCTGGCAGCGGGGGGTATTTGAGCAGGTGCGGAGTAAGGCCGAAGTCCTTTTTTTGTCTGGGAGCGAGGAGGGAGGATGTTCGGGCAGACCAGGCTGCTAGGGAGAGAGAAGTCGCCGCGACGCACCTGACCGCAGCAGTAAAAGCCTTCAACTCGACACAGCTCTCCCGTATTTTGTATCGCAGCGTTGCGTGGGTGAGCGTGGTGTGATCAGGGCGTTTGTGAGCGCGGAGCGAGGTGTTTGCGCCCGGGTGAGAGTGAGCGGGATACCGCGTGTCGCCCAGAGATAGGGTTGCCCTAAGTACGGGTGTGGGAACTAACAGGAGAGAGCTACTGTAGGGATGGCCACCAGACGCCGGCTTCAGGAACCGGCGTTGATCCCCTTAGAAGTGGAGACGGTTGAAGCACTAGGGGGAGAGATGGATAGAGTGGTGGAAAGGGTCCCCACAAAGGCTTGTCAAGTATTCTTGTCTTCCTGGACCTGATCGCTGCCTTGATACCGTTGACCACCCTACCTTATTTGAGCAACTGGAGGGTATAGGGTCTCTGGCTGGGACTTGCACTGGCTGAGCTACCTCTCTGACAGCAAGCAGTTCGTCAGCCTCGGAGGACGTAACTCAGAGATCCATTGTTTTGTCTGGTGTTCCACAAGGCTAAGCCCTCGGCCCACTCCTCTTCAGCATCGACATTACAACCTCATGGCCATATCCTGCGCAGCCTCACTCAGCCACCATTGCTATGCCGATGACATCTGTGGAGGCCCACTTTGTGGGCCTCAGAGCCGCCAGGGGCACTGGCTGTGTCCCCACGATGTTCGCCCTTGCGACCCCCCCCCTGGAAAGTATATTGTGCCACACAGACACGCACGCAACCACCACTATTGCACACCACCCGCCTGATGGCTGCACGCATCCGCTGTTGGAGCGGCCATTTGACAGCAGCGTACCTGTTCCACACTGATGGAGTGTATCGCACGACACGGGGTTCGGTCGGTAACAGAACGACGATGGAACTCGGCCCCAGCGGCTGAGGTTTTGTCCATAGACCCTGTTAATAGGACAGTTTGGTCGGTGGTTCCTCCGTCAGCTGGAATTCGGTTTAGGGGGTGCCGAGTTCCATTCACCAGTTCTGCCGAGGGGAGCGTTGCTCCCTCGGATAGTTAAAGCTGCAGAGAGTGGTGTGCGCGGGGTTGCCGGCCGGTGGGGGGGCCATCCGGCCGGCGTGTTACTGTAAAGGGGCCAGGTAGGGCATTAGCAAGCTGGGCGGGGCTTTCGGACGGACGGTGTGCGTCATCTTCCTGTTGTGATTGCGATGCCTCGTTACCTTGGCTTAGCTAGACGGGTTGGCGCCAGTTGTTTACAACGGCAGTGATTGGTGGAGAGAGAGAAACGAAACAAGACACGGGGGGAACGGCAGTGATTGGTGGAGAGACAGACGGCGCCCAGAGACACGGGGGGGAGCGGCGGTGATTGGTGGAGAGAGAGAGACGCCGGACACGAACCGCATAGCGGGGGTAAATAAGGAAGCGCGGAGCAAGGGGGCGGGGCAGTGGAGTTAGTTAAGCAGTTGGGTCAGTTGAGCAGTTGGTTCAGTTGAGGCAGTGGACTGGAGGGGAGTTGTTGAGGCAGTTTTCTGGTGAGGGAGTGGAGTAGCGGCAAAATGTATTTGCAAGTTAGTCGAATCGAGTTCAGGAGCGAAGGAGTGAGTCAGTAGTTGAGTCGTCAGTGAGTCAGGAGTGGAGTAGTTGAGGCAGGGGGCGGAAAGGAGACCTCGTCGCGACGCGCTCGTCTGCAGCAGTAAAGGCCTTCAACCCGTCTCATCTGTCTGGTATTTGTATCGAAGCGGTTTTGTGGGTGAGCGTGGTGTGATCGAAAGGCGAGAGCGCGGAGTGTGGTGTGCGAGATCTGAGTCTGACCGCACGCTCGCTGTGCGCCGGTGTACGCGTGCACGTGGCCTGTTCGAAACGTCGAGAACGCGGCAGGCAGGGTCTGAGTGTGCCACCGGTTGAGATGGCCATGAGACGCCGGATTCGGGGGCCGGCGCCAAGTGCCATAGAAGTTGAGATGAACAAGGAACTTGAGAGAGAGAGAGATAAAGAGGTGGAGCGGGACCTCCACACATCCAAATCTATATCTACGCAAAGCCATCTATGAATGCGTCTGGTCTTTGCATGTCGTCCTCGCTGTCAACTGTGAAGGTACGGCTCAATGCAAATTTCCTGAAACTAAATGACGACAAAATAGAAGTTTTGCTTGTCAGAACCCCGCACCGATTGTCCTAGGTGTGACTTGATTCCTCTCTCACCTTCGAGACACACATCCACAAGTTGACGAAGGTAGCGGTGCATGCGCGGCGCTAGGGGGATTGAACAAAAACAACGCAGAATTTTACCATCCGTATCACCACCTCCTCGCCACGTGTGCACTCACGTGCGCGGAGTTCGCATGTTATATGACATCTAGCTGGCCTAGGCGCCGGCCGGCAGTCTCTCATGGGATCGGCGGCCATATCGTGACTGTAGGAGAGACGGTGCAGGTTGGTGCCGGCTACATTGGCGCCGTGACTCGTTCTTTTTGTGTGCTGACCATTTTCAATTGGTCACCGAGCGTTTTCTGCTAAGGTCGAGCGAGATATATTTTCAACGTGTACACACACGCGGTACTTTGATTTTTGTTTGTTAATGCTTCAAGTTTCGTTTCTCTTTCGGGTGTAATTATAGTTTTTTGTCCGTTTTTTTTGTTTTGTCCGGAGTGATGGCGGATAAGTAGATGGAAGTGCAGATTCTATCACCCATCCAGTCCAAGGGTAGGGTGGATTTGGCGTCAACTTGAAAATGCTGCTGTAAATGTTACACAGTCTTATCCGACTGCAATGAGTACGCCGAAGTCGGAACAAAATCCCATGGGGTCTTTTGTGGGTTAAGTAGGGGACGGATTGAGTGATATAATTTCGCAACTCGCACGGCAGATACGCCAATCAGTGACTTAACAACTACAGTCTACGCATAGGACTGGTATCAGCAGTGTGCCAGTGGTCCATGGTAAGATGGGGAGTAAAACTTTGATTCTTTGAATTTGTTCGGGATGCATCTGGTCCTTCAATCTGACGTCAAGGAACCCCCACTTTTTTGGGGTGATGATTCGGATAGGGCGGCGCGGTGGCCCGGTGGTTAGCGCTGACGCCTCACAGCAAGAAGGTCCCGGGTTCGAATCTCTCGGCTCGGGTGCCTTTCTGTGTGGAGTTTGCATGCTCTCCCCGTGTCCGCGTGGGTTTTCGCCGGGTACTCCGGTTTCCTGGATAGGTTGATTGGCTCACAGACTAAAATTGTCCCGCATTGCCCGGCGATGGACTGGCGTCCCGTCGTCAGGTGTATTCCTGCCATACGCCCTGTGTTTCCGGGATAGGCTCCGGCTCACCGTGACCCTATATAGGATTAAGCGGTTTCAGATAATGAGATGAGATGATTCGGATAAACATTCCATACAGGAATGGCAATTGTTAATGGAAAATTACCTGCGGAAGCGTGAGTACACTAGAGACAAGTATACTGAGGAAATATTGTCCAAGTTGATGGGCAAAGCACGGGACATTGTACAAGTCAAACTGTGTGGAAGCCTGAGGCTTTCTCAAAGTAGTGATCCAAATTTAATTTTCGACATTTTGAAACACTCTGGGGAGCGGTGGCGCAGCGGTTAGCGCGCCGTGCTACAAACCGGGCGAGCCGAGTTCGAATCCCGCTCACGGCGAACACCAGTGACGATTTTTCGGCGATGGACTGGCGTCCCGTCGTCGGGTGTATTCCTGCCTTACGCTCTGTGTTTCCGGGATAGGCTCCGGCTCACCGTGACCCTATATAGGATTAAGCGGTTTCAGATAATGAGATGAGATGAGACATTTTGAAACAATATTTCAGTAAAGACAATTTATTCGACGGTGCCTTTAGTTGATTTTTACAACACAATCCCAGTTGCAGGGGAGGGACCGATGGATTTTTGGGTGAGATTGCACAGGGTGATTGATGTAGCAGAGGAACGTCTTCAGAGAGAGGGTGGCAGCATAGAGAATGTTGGACGGGACGTGGTTAGGATGTTTATCAAGTACTGTCCAGACCCGGTGCTCAGTGGGATTTTCAAGTATAAGTCTGCAGAGAAATGGACTAGTGAGGAGGTCCAAGAGCGGGTGGAGGAGCACCAGCGGGACTGCAGGGTACGAATGTCTATGGGATCGTATGGACAACCGAACAATTCGCAGACGTCGAGTGAGGCTCAGCAGGGTGAAAGAGTCATTGCTGAGCAAACGACTCAGGGGGCTACAGTCACTCAGGATCTCCTTAATGTACGATTCATGTGGGAGATAATTGATAGATTGGACCGAGTTTTGGACGAAAAGGTGAAGGTGGCTGAACTGAAACCGCAGCCTAAGGTTGAGAATTTGGCAGGCCCAGGAGGGGGATGCGGCGTGTGTAAAGGGTCGGGACACACGACGCTCTAACACTGCAGATGGGATAGGCTCTGTTTAATGTGGTTTGCTGCTGACCATTGGAGGAATGCATGCCCGAGGAGGAAGGGACGCGTGGAAATGAGTCCTCCGAGCAGGGGCCTCAATCAAGGGCCACCTTTAAACTAGCTCGCCCATGCACAAGGAGGGTCAACATAAGATCTTAACACCTGCATGATCGCCAGATACGGTAAAACCTGTTGTAATCTTATATTTGTACACTGGCAAAAACGTACCCATAGCGTTAACAGCTCCACCTAAGCTATAAAGCATTGATACCGCACTGTCCTGAGCTGACTGGCTTTTGGCAATGGCTGACACCGGCAAATAGGCTCAAAAGGAAGCCACTGCCTGGTGAAGGTCGGTCAGTTGAAGGACAATGCATAGGTTATCAAAGTTACTTGTTTGCATACTTTGCCACTAGTATGTGTGGCTTTTGCAAACTGGACGCATTGTAAAATGTGTCTATTTTGGTGTTTGGGATCTTAACACCTGCATAATCGCCAGATACGGTAAAACCTGTTGTAATCTTAGAAATTGATTTGCAACAAGTGCATATAGAGGTGTCTGGGGTGCTACTTGCGAGTAGTGCCTTGGTCATTAAGGGATCGCAGAGGGTTGAGATGTTCAGTGAGCTTTTCCACATCCCTGTGATAGTTGGGAACAAGGTTGAGTTTAGAGGTTTGCTGGATTCTGGATCAATGGCATGCACTATCAGTGAGTTAGTAGAACAGCAGTTGCAGGGTGCGGGGTTAGATCTAGAAAGGCAATCGGCTGCTCATGTGGTTTTGATTGGTTCTGGTGGAGTGAGGGCAAAAACCAAGTGTATTTACGAGTTCCCATTGCGTATGGATGGAGTGGATGTGGTTGAACCAACATTGGTAGTCCCGGGTCAGACAGAGGACATCAGAATCGGTTCAACTGTGATCTAGCAGTTGGTGAAGGCACTCAGGAGGGGGAAAGGTTATTGGGAGAAAGTTTCTAGAGGATCAACCCCAAGTACAACAGATGAAAAGCTCTATGGGTACTTTTTGCCAGTATACATATATAAGAGTAGGGCAGGTTATACCGTTTCTGGCGATTATGCGGGTGTTAAGATCCCAAACACCAAAATAAATACATTTCACAATGTGTCCAGTTTGCAAAAGCCACACATACTAGTGGCAAAATATGCCAACAGGTAGCTTTGATAACCTATGCATTGTCCTTCAAACTGACCGACCTCCACCGGACAATGGCTTCCTTTTGAGCCTAATTGCCAGTGTCAGCCGATGCTAAAAGGTAGTCAGCTCAGGACAATGCAGTATCAATGCTTATAGCTTAGGTGGAGCTGTTAACGCTATGGGTACTTTTTGCCAGTAGACATATATAAGAGTGGGAGAGTTTTAACGTTTCTGGCGACTTTCGGTTGAACTGTCCTGATGTTGTTCTTGACGTCGATCTCTCCACAGCTCAGATTTGTAACGAACAAAAAAACCCGTTATTGTTGCTGATTTGCTGTTCTTATGTCGTTGTTGTTGCGAACATGCCGTCTTCTCCGTAGTTGTGTGCAGCACTTTGTGACCCTCGGGTGGAAAGCGCTCTAGCAGTGCAGTTATCATTATATTATTAGTGTTTATATCATTACTACAAGCATACAGACGCCGTCCCCATGGTAACGACCACGTCCCGAGGGGCGGGGCAGGGCCAGTGGTTGCACCACGTGATGGTCGCGAACCAATAGCGGGCGCGGGACGCGGGGTCACGGGGCAGCCCAGGGCAGCGCATGGCGACACCAGGGCCCCCGGGCAGCAGCGGAGGAGGAGGAGGACGGGGAGGGCAGCAGCAGCAGCAGCAGGTGACGGGGCCACGCGCGGGGCAAGGTTGAGCAGGGCTGCAACGGCATGAGGTTGCAGTGTCTGCAAGACAAAGGTCCCCCGTGTAGCCTGAGCAAAGCTGTCGGGGCGAGCACTCGCCTGAGGGCCGGGCTGCCCCGCGCACGCCGGGGTGGGTGGCCAGCGCTGTGCCCTACGGTCGCCTGTGTCGCCCCCAGTGCCGATGTTCACATGCACGGCGGCGTGTACGCACTGTTAAGGCTGAGACGACCTAAGGGAGGCCCAGGAAGGCCCGGTACAAAATTCGCTTGTACTGTTCCCGGTTGTGAGCGGGAATCGAACTCAGCCCGTCGAGTTCATAGCACTGTGCGCTACCCGGCGTGACACTGCTCCCATATAGTTATGTTATTATTACTAATACAGTTGTGATGTCTGCAGCGTCTTCACGTGACCGTGGCTCAAGACAAAGACTTGGATGGTTGTTTTGTTTCGAGAGAAAGCGAGGCTGAGGCTTCTTGTACCTGGACTAAACCTGACAGGGGGGTGGTGAGCAGTGCGTCGGGGGTGGTGAGGCGCGATGGGGTGAGCGATGGCCTAACACGGCTGTGACCTTGCAGACCAAGCTGGTGAGCAATCAACCGTACGACGAGAGTCTGGATGTGACGGACACAGAGGAGGTGGAGACCCCGACCCCACGACAGACTGGTGTCCACCATAGAGGTCGCCACCGCCACCGATGTGAACAGGGCTCACGGGACACAGCAGAGGGCATGTTCGTTAATGGGTGTCACGAAACCTCTCATCTCATCTCATTATCTGAAACCGCTTAATCCTATATAGGGTCACGGTGAAGCCGGAGCCTATCCCGGAAACACAGGGCGTAAGGCAGGAATACACCCGACGACGGGACGCCGGTCCATCGCCGGGCATTGCGGGACAATTTTAGTCTGCGAGCCAATCAACCTATCCAGGAGCATGCTTTTGGACTGTGGGAGGAAACCGGAGTACCCGGCGAAAACCCACGCGGACACGGGGAGAGCATGCAAACTCCACACAGAAAGGCACCGGAGCCGAGAGACTCGAACCCGGGACCTTCTTGCTGTGAGGCGTCAGCGCTAACCACTGCGCCACCGCGCCGCCCAGTCACGAAACCACGTTGTACAATTGGAATAGAGGTAGGGTGGCATAGTGGTTGGATAGTGTTGAGTTAAGAATGTATTGGGAGAGTTGAAGTGAAGATAAACCCCATGGTCCTGTACGGTATACCAGTAAGATAGCTGCTGAAGCTGATGCATGTTTCCAGGGCTCGATACATGATAATTGCTTCCAAAAGCTGATCTTTCGGGAGAGCCGCGTCGATCGCGCCTCTCACCTTCACGACGTTTAACCTGCCACGTCACAGGATGCTGAGGATGCTTTCAACGTGGGAAGCGAAACGTTGCGAAGGAGAGAGGAGAAACGATCGACACGACCGTTCTACAGAGCAGCTTTTGTAAGCAATCAGCAGTGGCTGAAGTATTCAGTATGATATAGATGGAAGGTGGAAAGGAGGGTTGTGATACGACCGTACTGGTGGTCATTTTAAGTTACTTTCACCCCTGGGGATGAGGTTTGAGCTTTTGGATGGGGCTATGAGGCTAGTGTGAGCCGAGTGGATAATGTTGGGTTAAGGGTGGGGTTTGGGGATAGGTTAACTTAAGGGTAGGGTTACAGTTAGAGAAAAGGGTTAGGCTAAGGATAACATTAGGGATAATATTAAGGATCGGGTTTGCAGGATCAGGTTGGGTTCGTTTACGTATATTATAAGGGATAAGATTGGGGTTATGGATAGGGTTTGGTTTAGGGAATGGAATAGTTTGGGTCAGCCTTCAAAATCCCACATAGCTGCAGCAATGTGGTTGGGTGCAGTAGTATTTAGCGCTTCTTCGCCACCTTCTCGCCTTCATGTCTCTCAAGTGGCAACACCAGCTGCCCTCTGGAAACGAGATCGTATTCACACCGTCCTGATAATACGTCCTACTCAGGTCCAGTGCACGATAACAAACACTGGGCACAAGGCAGGGCCTTGTCAATCGCTGGGCACCAGTGGGAATTTAATCATTAGGCCAATTAACCTACACAGCAGCATTACTTTACACTGGAAAGAAACTGAAGTACCTAGCAAAAACCCACATGGACAAGGGAATAGAACATGAAAACTCCACACGCAAAGACACACGAGCTGGGAATGGAACACAGTATTTTCTTGTTGTGATACAGGAGCAATGCTGGACCACTGTGCCACCACATTTATCATAATGTTTATTTTTCATTATTTTCATACACTTTGATGTTCGATTTGAAGTTATATTTTGTAGCTTAAATTTTATGGGAAAGTGAGGGCAACATTGACCCCTGACTAGCAGACTTGTGCCCATTTGCAGGCTAATGTTGGGTTTACCTCTTTGCACACAGAGACAGTTAGAATTACAGCAGATCCTTGTAATAGTTTCGATGAAATGTGATGTAAGGTACTTTGACTTATTATATACGTGGTTTGTATTCCAGCACAGTGGAGAGTTGGCTTATCACACACATGTTGAAAAACTTTGTTCCCCGTGAACATTGAGGGGGTGCGATACCTAGTTCTGCCAGAAGATGGTGGCACAGTCCGACAATTTGTTAACTAAAATCATCTGTCCCTTCTGTATGGGATAGAGCGTGGCTTCTTTGCACACATGGGTTTTTTCTGAGGGCTGTGGTTTTCTTCCATATATATGAACGCTCATTGATTAAATTTAACACGAAGGCTTTCGCAACCAATAGTATACACAGCCAATTTCTTTAGGGTTGGTTTATTACACGTGCTATTGCGTGACTTAAATGAAAAGTATATTATTATGTACCCATTAATCAGCCCACAATTCTTTTTTAGAGGACCGCAGAGGTCGGGGGGAGAATTTTGTGCATTCACGTGGCTGCTGCTGTTTGAGCTGTTCGTCTCTGGTTCCTCCTCAAGCCTCTGAGCCCTTCTCTGTCTTCGAGAGTTAACGAACGCTGTGCGGCGGCATGATATAAGTTGCAATTTTATTGTTATCAATGTTTTTTAACGTATTTTTTTCTGCTCGATGTCTAAGAATTGCTCTTACAAGCTGCTCTTTGAAGATATCCGTGTTCAGCGTTCCTCCTTTCTCCTTTGCCAAATTTTGCTTCCCACATTGGAGGTGACATTTCACCTCCAACGTGGGAGGTGAAGTGGGCTATCCCGACAGAGCAGTTCTTGAGAGCAATTCTTGTGATATACATTGTCATCCCGATCTTGTGTCGCTGGTTTACTTGCGTGATCCCGTGTGACCCCAGCCCGAGGACCCAGTGCAGAACCGCGCTCCAAGATGTCAGAGGCCAACGATGACGATGACGCTCAGGTGAGCAGTCTCCTGCAGAGAGTGGGGCAGAGGTTGGGGCAGCACATGGGGTACAGGATGGTGCAGCACATGGGAAAGGGGATAGGGTATGAGAGAGGGTAGGCAACACGCTCCTCTCCATATGGCACCTGCTCCTGTAGGCTATGGCAGGAATACTGTCCTTTGCACCAAGCAATCTAATATCCGTAAGGTTCTAACTTTCTATTAGAATTGCTAAGATGCCTCCAATGCAGGAGGCAAAACGTTGTGAAGGACAGAGGAGGATCGCTTGATATAACTATCCCGCAAGAGCAGCTCTGAAGAGAACATTCTTGTACATCATCACTGTCGGCGGTGTTGGTGGGCATGGCAGCCTCGCGGCGCTAGACTAACAGTGGCCTCTCGGCCTGCTGATGTGTGCCTGCATGCCCGTGAATAAGAGCCATGAGGACTCTGATGAGGAGGAGTCAGAGGAATCTGAATCCGATGAAGACAGAATGCATGGAACTCCTCCCGATGGGTACTACATGCATACGCGCACAACAACAGCCGCCATTTGTTATTTAAGTGCCGATAAAATCACTACAACGCCTGTGCCAGGGCAAAGCACCTTGAGGTTATTTGAAGTATTCAAGGCCCGCTGACAGGAGTCATACGACAGACTCCGGTGTTTTGGGTTGCCATATAGATGACCCATAATACCTGGGTCTGTCCTGTGACCTCCACTGTTGCTGGAGGGTGACTGCCTCGAATGCCCTGTACCATCCTTCATGAGCCTCCTGCACAGAGGCCGATTTGGACACTGTTGGTACCAGTCATTGGCAAGTCCGATCAGCTCCACGGCCTACTGCACCACACACCACTACGCAGATTGAGTGCAGGACTGTGCATGTGTTCATTCGATGTGTGTATTTACGTCCGTGTGCCGTGTGCGTCCGTGTGCGTGTGTAGAGCATATGATCCTGCAGATTATGAGCACCTGGCCGTGTCTGCAGAAGTGAAGGAGCTGTTCCAATACATCACCAGGTGAGCTTACCCACCACTTACCCAACATTAATCTGACACTTATCCATGCCCTGGGCTTGACTCTTCCCTTTTCAGCCTAACTCACCCTGTGGTCTTTAAAAAAAGCTTTAAGACTCATTTGTTCCTTAGGCGTTTTTTAACCCCTCTGAAGTGACCCTTTTATGGTTCATTTCCATTGAGCATATTATCATTGTCATTTTATTGCTCTACGTTTTTAAAAGTCATTTCGTTGTATTGTCTGTACAGTGCATTGCTATTGTATTTTGTTTGCATAGGTATATGGAATCTTTTTAGCTGGGATTTTATTTTGTTCGAGTTCTCTGTTCTACATTTTCACCTTCTAAAAAATGTAGCTACGTACAGCACATTGCAAATTTAAATTATTATTTCTAATTACTCTGAATTTGCAGAAGCGTGTCAGATTTTGGAAGCTGAGCAGGGTTGAGTTGTGTCTGGCCAGTTCACTCAGCTGGACAGCAACTGATGGGATAAATCAGCCTCTTGGTGCTGACTTGTGCCATCATCTCTTCGGTGTCCATAAAATGAGTACCCGTTTGTGCGAGCAGTTAAAGGTTTCCCTATCAATCAATCAAACCATCAACGTTCATTGTTTCATGGAAAGTCTCGTTTATCTAGTTTTCCAGCTAGTTTGCAATGGAGGTCCGTAGTGCGTGATCAGCACAGAACAAAAATCCATAACATCAATGTAGTCCGTGAGGGACAAACCGGTAGCAATTTAACAACACGTCGGAGGTGCAAAGTTCTGTACAAAATAAGCAAAACGAGCACGCAGGCTGATAGACACTGCAAATGGTACAACCGCATAACTAGTGATTTACATGAAGTGAGATCTGCATGAGCGCCATCTGCTTGGAGCTCCTGCAGTGTTTGAGAATTTTAAAGCCACGTGTTTGGGTCTCACCGTCATAATCTGCCAGAGTTGCAAGATGACGCTGCCAAGTACTCACTTGCAAAACAAACAGCGACCTCGCCCCCTGCTGTGTAACCACTGTGTAGTGGCTTCCACCGTGATATATTTTCGTCACGACGATTGTGTGAATACGAAATGTACTAAAGATTTCATAATGATAATGTTTGCACTTCTAAAGCGCTTTTCACCCGAGGGTCACAAAGCGCTGCACAGAGCTGTGAAGAGAACGATTAAAAATAAAATTATGGCTAGAAATAAATGAAGGACATAAAATAACAGATAATATAATTGTTGAAAGTGTGACGATTAGTTTATTGTTCAAATGGCCACTACGCTCACTTTCACTTGGTGCATGCATGCGCTGCACCCCCTGTGTGAGTACGTGCGTGCACTATGCCCCCCTGTAATGCATGCGTACTGTGTTCAGGTACACTCCCCAAACGATCGAGCTGGACATGAAGCTGAAGCCATTCATCCCAGACTTCATTCCGGCTGTGGGCGACATCGACGCTTTCCTCAAGGTGCCGTTCCCTCCTCTTGCTTTCATGGCGGTGGTGGGGAGCGGTTAGCGCATTGCGCTATAAAACCCGACGACCAGAGTTCGATTGTCACCCAAGGCCAACACTAGTGACGATTTTGTGTATGGATCTTGGGCCCCCTAGGTCGACTCAGCCTCAAATGAGTACCTGGTGCGATGCATAAACATCACCGCTAGTAGTTTTTAATAGGTCCTGCTCATAAACCACACTTGCCTCAACAGTCCATTAAGGCTACATGTAGAATGTTTGTGTGTGTGTAGGTGCCTCCTCCGGATGGCAAGCCCGACACGCTGGGCCTGACGGGGCTGGACGAGCCGTGCGCGCGTCAATCGGACCCCACGGTGCTCACGCTGTGGCTCACGGAACATTCCAAGCAGCACGCCGCTCCCGTATGCGCGCACGCATGAACACGCTTGCACGAAGACGCGCGCGCACGCATTTGCAGGGTAGCGGTTAGCGCGCTGCGCTATGAACCCGGCAACCGGAGTTCAATTCCTGCTCACGGCCACCAACACTGGTGACGATGTTCTGAACCAGCCCTGGGCCTTCCCTAGGTTGAGTCCAATGAGCACCAGGTGCGGTGTGTAAACATTGCCACTAGGGAGACAAAGGCGGCCGGGCGTGGTGCTGGTCACCCACTGCCTCTTATGCCATGCCGACCTTCATAGGTGCTCGTTAATGGCACTTAAGGCTATAGGAGGGTTCAACGTCAATAGAGGTGTGTGTGTGTGTGGTTATATAGGTGTGCGTTTGTGGTTATACAGGTGTGTGTGTGTGTGTGTGGTTATATAGGCGTGTGTGTGGTTATACAGCTATGTGTGTGATTGTTTAAAGGTGTGTGTGTGGTCACGAATGTTGCTGGCCACCCACTCGCTGGTGTGCCGTTCTGG
The DNA here is from genome assembly GCA_036362905.1 of Mordacia mordax. NCBI lineage: Eukaryota > Metazoa > Chordata > Hyperoartia > Petromyzontiformes > Petromyzontidae > Mordacia > Mordacia mordax. The sequence goes on from JAZEWT010000014.1 coordinate 13,038,819, forward strand.
CCTTTATAGGTGCTACGCGCTACCAGTGCTTGACCTTATGGTCTATTAACGTGATACACGAGGTCTTTTGTCTTTGGTGATTTGTGGTGGCCGGGGTTGTGGTGGCGGGGCTGGCGTGTGCAGCACGTGAAGGTGCGGAGCGTGGAGGAGGCGGAGAGGAATCCGCGCGCGTTGGAGGCGTGGGTGGAGAGCATCTCGGAGCTTCACCGAGCCAAGCCTCCACCCAACGTGCATTACATGAAGTGCGGGACACACGCAGCCACATGTAGCCACACAGCCAGACACATGACAACAACAACCGCCATTTGCCATTAAATGGCGGTGACATCACCACGGCGCCTGTGTTAGGCCATATGCACATTGAAGCCATGTGAAGTGTCGAAGGCTCGCCGACAGGAGGTATTGGGACAGACCCAGGTGTTAAGGGCTGCCTGACTGAGATGACTGGCAAATGCACCACTTATGCTCCTTACTCTGCCAACTTGCTGTGTTTTAGCCACCTGACGCTCCGCTCGTTGTGAGCGTCGCTCCTCCACCCCCCGTTATTGTTGGAGGACGACTACCTCAAACTGCCCCATAGCGTCCTTCAAGATCCTCCACAACAGAGGTCGATTTTGATACTGCTAGTACTAGTCTTCAGCAAATCCACTTAACTCCAGGTTCTGTGCCACATGAGTCCATCTCTTATTTAGCCTGTGCCGTGCCCATTTAGCCTCCTCTATCCAGCCGAACAGCAACTGCTTGGGCATGCGGTGGCTGGGCATGTGGGCTACATGACCCAGCCACCGCAGCATCACCTGCCTGAAGAGCTCACCAATGGGACTTTGTCCAGATCTTTCGAGAATTTGTGAGCTCCTCACACAATCCAACCTGATTAAACCCAGGATGGATCGTAGGCAGGAAAGCCTGAAAGTTTCAAGACAGCGCAGATGTTCCGCCAGGGGAGTCCACGTTCAGCAAGCATGGAGAAAAGAGGGCATGACTGCAGCTAAGAAGACCTGAAGCTTCGTGTGAAGTGATAGGCCAGGGAGCTTCCACGCAGTGTTACATAACCGATGAAACGATAATGCTGTCTGACTGATTCGGATCGAGACCTCCGCTGTCAAACTGGAACCAACCATAAGCACACTGCCTAGGTATGTAAACTTCTCCACTGTCTTCAAAACTGCCCTATCACTCATGGAGAGCTGAGGAGGTGGAGCATTCAGTGGCACTAAATACCCAGAGAGATGCTTGGTTTTGGTGGGACTGATGGTAAGACCCCACCTCTCTGGCATGCTCCAGGTTCAACAGCAGAGCCCCCAGCTCAGAATAAGCAGCAATCACCAAATAATCGGCATAGATAACATTGGTGGCCAATGGGGAGCCATCCCTTGACCGCACCCGGGTATCGATCAAGCCTCCCGTTGTATCTGTACCAGATGGACATTCTATTGGAACATCCATTGAAAGCCTCTCGAACTGCGTGATCAAAAAATATGTAGAATAATGTAGGAGCCAAAGGACATCCCTGTCGCACCCCAAGGTGAATAGGGAATGGCTCCGACTCCGACCACGTAGCTTTTCCCGAGCTTGCCCACCCTCATGAAGGTCCATAATGATGATGAGTAGCATGTCAGGGATCCAGAAAGCACGAAGAACAATCCATAACCCTGGTCTACTGATGGTATCGTAGGCTTTGTCTAGGTCAATGAAACAGAGATGCAGGTTCTGTTGGACACCTAACCACACAGACACACACAGCCACACACGCAGCCACACAGCCTCCCACACATACAGCCTCACACACACAGCCACACAGCCAGACACAGCCAGCCACACAGCCTCCCACACATACAGCCTCACACATACAGCCACACAGCAATACACAGCCAGACACAGCCACCCACACACCCACCCACACAGCCATCCACATCTGGCATGATGAGTAAACATCGCTACTAAGGAGACAAAGGCAGCTGGCCTTGGTGCTGGCCACGCCACCTCTTACGTGCCGTGCTGGCCTTCATAGGTGCTATCTGCTAACAGCACTTGATCCGATAGTCTGTTTAGGCTATATGGGGGGTCTTTGGTGATGGTGGTGAACTAAATTAGTGCCAAGAATATGCTGAGCCTAGCACTGCAGCTCTGAGTGTGTGGACCACTATGTGTGTGAAGGCCCATGCCTGACATCGAGAGCCTCATGCAGGAGTGGCCCCAGGAGTTTGAGGAGCTGCTGTCCAAGGTAAGGGATTCCGCGACCTCCACATCCCTCGTTATCACCTCATCACTCAACACTGAGCATGCACACGTGCACACATTGAGCACACGCACACACGGAGCACACACTGAGCACACGCAGCACGCACAGACACTGAGCACACACACGGAGCACACATACTGAGCATACACAGCACACATGCTGAGCACACACACACGGAGCACACATACTGAGCATACACAGAACACATGCTGAGCACACACACTGAGCACACACACTGAGCACGCACACACACACTGACTACACATACAAACACACTGTGAGCATACACTAAGCATGCACACACACTGAATATGCGCACACTAAGCACACACACACTGAGCATGCACACACACTGAGCACACCCTGAGCATGCACACACACCCCCTGAGCATGCACACACACCCCCTGAGCATGCACACGCACACACACACACTGAGCATGCACACACACTGAGCATGCACACACACACACTGAGCATGCACACACATGGAGCATACATGTCTGGAGGAAGGTCTTGTTGAGTCCATGGTCCATGGCCACTCTTCTGTCTGCCCACTAATGGAATATGTGTTTCTTAACGTAGGTTTTCATGGCTTGAAGAATGAGAATTGCTTTTAGGAGTTGCTCTCTTGGGATAGTTGCGTCGAGTATTCGAGGCATCGTTGGGCTGCAGAAGCCTGATGATGCCTCCAATGTGGGAGGTGAAACTTCGTGAAGCAGAGGGGAGGAACGCTAGACACAGCTTTCCTGTAAGAGCAGCTCTTTAGAGTAATTCTTCTATCTTGTTTAGTGCTATCAGACTATTGGCTTGCCAGACCAATAAAATCAAGTCGCACTTTTAACCAAGCAAACCCTGGACCAGTTTTGACCCTCTTAGTTTCAATCTCGGGATCAGGCTCATGTAAACAGTGCTTCCGGACTGCTTGATGCTATTGACTAAGGCACTACAAGTACACGACTTCAGATCTCGGTCATGAGGAGGAGGCCCCCCAACACTTGGAGCAAGGGAAGGAGGGAGTCTCGTGTGCGCTGACGCTCGTCTGATGATCCTTGTGATGCCCGCGCAGGTCAGCCTCCCGTCAGCTGACATCAGCTGTGACCTACCTCAGTATGTGGACCTGATCTGTGGTGAGTGGTGCTGTGTCTTCCTTTCTCCCTTTCCACCTTCCCTCCCTCTCTCCCTTCCTCGCTCATCTTCCCCCTCCCTCATCTTCCCACCCTCCTCCCTGCCCCCATGCTTTCATCCCTCCCGATATGAAGAATTTGAGTTAATAAGGTAATAAAACGGTGGCACGGTGGGCCAGTAGGTAGCGCTGTCGCCTCACAGCAAGACGGTCCCGGGTTCGAATCTCGGCTCTGGTGCCTTTCTGTGTGGAGTTTGCATGTTCTCCCCGTGTTCGAGTGGGTTTCCGCTGGGCACTCCGGTTTCCTCCCACAGTGCAAAAAACATGCTGCTGCATAGGTTAATTGGCTTGCAGACTTAATTGCCTGCAGTGCCCGGTGATGGACTGGCGTCCCTGTGTCTGCCGGGATAGGCTTTGGCTCACCGCGACCCTGTACAGGACTGAGCAGTTTCTGACAATGAGATGAGATGAAGTAATAAATCCCGGCAACAGTCGGTGCAGACATACATTAAATCACATGCTCCATTATATATCGATATCTCTACATTGTAGACTCCTTCACTCCTGCCCGTAAATCACGGATTGTCTCATCTGTTTGACGGACTCTTGCTTCTCCACCGCATCGTCTTGTTGTTTGGCGAGTAGCGGCGGTGCAGCGGTTCGCGAACTGCGATACGGACCTTGTGACCCGCTTTCAGTTCCCCGCTCTCAGTGACGAATATCTGGGCCGGGACCTCCTCGAGGTCGAGTCAGCCACGAGAGAATTTCTGGTGCAATGTATAAATATAGCACTTGGGAAGACAAAGGTTGCCAGGTGTGGGTTGAGCATCCACACGCTTGGCGGGCACCAGCACTTTACACGGTAGCATGTGTAGGCTACCTGGAGGGCTTTTGCCTTTGGTTGTAGTGGTCGTGTTGTCGTTGTGGTATTTCCTGCAGCGATCCTGGACATCCCCGTGTACAAGAGCCGCGTGCAGGCGCTGCACGTGCTCTTTACTCTATACTCGGAGTTCAAGAACTCACAGGTGTGGAGACAACCACGCTCTACCACGCTCACCCACTCTCTACCAATACAACCACGCTCTACCACGCTCACCCACTCTCTACCGATACAACCACGCTCTACCGATACAACCACGCTCTACCGATACAACCACGCTCTACCAATATAACCACATTCTACGACGCTCACCCACTCTCTACCAATACAACCACGCTCTACCGACACAACCACGCTCTACCGATATAACCACACTCTACCAATATAACCACACTCTACCACGCTCACCCACTCTCTACCAATGCAACCACGCTCTACCACGCTCACCCATGCTCTGCCGATACAACCACGCTCTACCATGCTCACCCACTCTTGACCGATACAACCACGCTCTACCGATACAGCCACGCTCTACCCATACAACCACACTCTACCAATATAACCACACTCTACCACGCTCACCCACTCTCTACCAATACAACCATGCTCTTAACTTATACAACCACGCTTTACCGATACAACCACGCTCTACCAATATAAACACACTCTACCAATAT
>JAZEWT010000014.1:13095709-13108116 GCA_036362905.1 Mordacia mordax
CGCGACCCGGCATCGGATAAAGCGGATGAAGATGGATGGATGGATGGATATGGGTGTCACAGTGGTTAGCGTACTTTGCTATGAGCAATGTGCCCATTATACGATTCCTGCTGCCGGCCAACATCAGTGGCATCTTTGTCTTTTTTTTGTCAAGGGCGGGGGTTTGGTTGTGGACTTTGAGCTGACGCTGACCAACGGAGACTCCTTCTGGACTCGGCACTTCTCTGCGGATGAGTTCGGTACGGGTCTGATGAAAGCACCAACGCACGCACGCATGCACGTGCACACATATGTACATTTATCAACAGCATTCATCATTTGTGACTAAGTGGAGGTGACGTAACCGCAGTACTTGTGTCTAGCAGTGTGTACTTTGAGGGCTTGTTAAATGTTGAAAGGTCACTGGCAAGATGTCACAGGACAGGCTTAGGTGCCATGTGCTGACTCCTTGAGATGACTTGCAGATGCATTACTTGTGCACCCTACTGTTCCAACCTGATGCGTTTTAGCTGCCCGCAGCTCTGCTCTTTGTTGTAAACACCACTCCTTTACCCTTAGTTGTTGTTGGAAGGCACCACCTCCAACTTCTCAGTAAAATCCTTCACGAGACTCCTCCACAGAGGCCGATGTTGACACCACTGGTAACCAGAAGCCTAATTAGCATTCACACATGCACCCTTGCATACGTGTGTACGCACGGCAATGAAAAAGATTCACTGTGTCTGTGTGAATGTGTGCGTGCATGCGTGCAGGTGAGCGGTGGCTCAGTGGTTAGCACGAAGTGCTACAAATGTGGGGACCCGCGTTTGACTCTTGCTTCCAGCCACTGACACGAGCGACAATTGTCTTATTCGGTCCTAGGGATCCCCTAGGTTCACACAGCCTGGCATGAGCACCTGGTGTGGTGTGTAAACATTGCCACTGGGAGGACAACCAACGGTGGACGAGTGTGTTGTTGGCCACCCTCTGCTTGTGTGCCGTGTCGACCTTCATAGGTGCTCACTAAAACAATTTGACCATGCAATCTGTTGAGCCTATACAGGGGGTCATTTTCTTTGTGTGTGTGTATGTGTTTGTGTCTGCGCGTGCTTGTGTTATCAGGAATTCTCCAGGCAGACATTACGTACCTGCTTGTCTTCTCAGCTCTGCTCGCTGTGTCCTGCTACTTTGCAGGTGATTAATCACAACAACGTCGTTCGCCACTCAGTGGCGGTGACGTTACGACGGCTCTTGTGCCAGGGCATGTGCATTTTGAGGTCACATGAAGGGTCAAAGGCTCATTGGGAGGATGTCACAGGGCAGGCTCACGTGTCATGGGGTATTTCATTGAGATGAGTGGCAGATACATCATCAAATTCAGGCAGTAGACACTCACCAACCACACACACAACACTCACTTTTATGCAGGTGACTCGCATCTTGATAGTCAAAAGTGATTTCTTATCCAAATTAGCATTGAGGTATTGATGCTTATCTTTTGATTGCAGTCTTGCTGAGCCAGTGGTGGAAATTGCACATTTCTATGGCAGAATGCAGTCATGTAGACGTGATGGGAATCTACATAGTACTGAGTACTCACACAGAGATCCATGCATTCGTGTAGAGATCTGTATACTCGAATGTAAACCCATGCACTCACACATACATTGTACATTCACATTTACATAGAGACCCCACAGATTCACATAGAGCCCGTAATATCCACAGAGGCCTAGACACTCACATAGAGACCCACTTGGTCTCACCCCCATGTTGCGTGAGTAATCCCTTGTGCGTTGTTGTCAGTTACGTTAGAGCCACGTTCTCACTCCTCAATTTACACAAGCTTCACAACTCAAGGGTCTGGGTTCAACTTTGGGCCTGCGTGTCTGTCGGTCTTCTTCAGCAGTAGCTGCTGCCTTCACTGCACATGCCCTTGCACCCATACTCACATGTGCCATGTGCCCCCTCTGTGCTTGCATGGCATCGCAGAGGTCTCGTTGCGGCTTGGCTCACAGGCGGAGGAGCGGGTGTTGATCTGTATTGTTATTCCCCGAACTCTCCGATCCCACTCTCACAGACTTGCTGAGGAAGCGTCAGCTCTTCCACTCTACATACAAACTGTTCATGGCGGCTGCGGGGATGCAAGGCATGTGCACGCATACACGCGTACGTGTGCGCATAGGTTAAAGTGGATGTTCATGTACACCCGCTCGTGTGAAAGTGGGTGGCGAGTGGTTATGTGGGTGGGGTAGATGGGTGGGTTGCTTTGGACAGGTGGCCCGGTGGGTGAGTTAGTGAGAATGCGAGTGAGTATGTGGTTGTGTGAGCGATTTAGTGGCTGGGTGAGATAATTTATTGGTGGTTGGGTGAGTGGGTGGTTGAGTGATTGAGCAATTGTGTTCTTGGGTGGATGAGTGCGCTAGTAGGCAAGTGGACAGTCAGTAGATGGGGTTAGGTTCTGACCGGCCTGCTCGCTCACATCCCCTCACCTCTCCCCTCCGCAGTGCTGAGCCTTCTGCTGATGTGCATCTACTGGGGAGACTACGCACGTACAGGCAGTGGAAACCAGCCTGTGCGGGTGCTGGGTGAGCAAACGCACCAGCACCCCACTACTCATGCGAGCAGGCGGACTGGTCTGCTGTGTGTATTCCTGCCCCTGTATATATTTTGTGTGCTTTGAAGAAAGGCCGTTGAACAGAAGGTCACCTGTTACTTACAGAGTTTGTCTTTGGAGTGTGGGTATTTCTGTGTTATGTGTACAGTACCTGTGTGTGAGAAATAGCAGTATAATGTTTAGTTCGTTGCACTACGAACCTGGCCACCCAAGTTCCATTGTCACTCATGGTCAAGAACACAAGTGACGATTGTCTTAACTGACCTTGGGCCTCCCCTAGGTCGACTCAGCTCAAATCAGTACCTAATGTGATTTGTAAACTTCATCACTCAGGAGTTAGTTGGATGTCATGCTAGCCACCCACTCCCTCTAGTGCCGTGGCAGTCTTCATAGTTGCTCGCTAACAACACTTGTTCCAACAGTGTCTAAAGACTATATATGTGGGATCTCTGTGTGCACTGTGCAGGTAAGCTGCTGTTTTCAGCCAGTTTCCTCACCTTCCTGCTACTGCTCATTCTGCTGGGGAAGGGCTTCACGGTTACGCGGTACATACGCACACACACCGACACACTCTCGTGCACACGCGTGCACACCTACGCCTGCTGTCTTGCACACCCAAGTACACATCCATACACGCACGCTCTCACACGCACACAAACTCAAGCATCAGCATACAGATGTACATATACACAAGCACATGCTTTGTGACCCTTGGGTGAAAAGTGCTCTAGAAGTGTAATTATTCTTAATATTATCCTCAATCGCACATGGAGATGCTCAGTGTATCACCATGTGTATGTATGGAGTATGTGGAGTAGGGAGCACAGGTGGTGCATCTGCCAGTGAACTCAGTCAATTAACCCATGGCACCCAGGTATATCTCATAACCTCTTGTCACCAAGCCATCAATACTTCACAAGACCTCAAGGTGCATCTGGTCTGGTACAAACGGCGTGGTAACATCACTATCGCTGAGTGGTGAATGGCAGCGCTTGTTATGTAAGCGTTGGTGTAACCGCCCATCGGTGAGACTGCGCATGTGCGTGAACGCTACTTGACCCACGCTGCGCGTCATCGCCTGCCGTGCAGGGGCCGAATCAGCCACGCGGGGGTGGTGAAGCTCACTGTGTACATGACGCTCTACACCACCACCTATGCCAGCCTCTTCATCTACGAGGCGAAGGTGAGCGAGGAGCTCACCCGGGGGGTACGGCGCTCACCCAGACGGGTGACTAATATCCATCTATTTCTTCTGTTTGGCATAGAGCATTGTGACCCCTCAATTGAGTAAATTTTATCCAGGTCCTTCGCTTTCCTCCCGTATGCATTGATAACCATGCAGAGGATTGTAGAGCTTTTTTTACTAATTCGTGGTGAGAACTGAATCGTTCTCACTTCGAGTGCGAGTGAATACGGGGCGGGTCGCTACATACTTATATTATGTTATTAATATGTGCGTGCGTGGAGTGGTCGTGCGGTGGTTAGCACATTGCACTACAAACCCAGCAACCGGAGTTCAATTCCTGCTCATAGCAAGCATCTGTGATGAATATCTGAACTGGTGTTGGGTCTTAAATGAGGCGGCCAGGCATGGTACTGAGCACCCACTCTCTCGTGAGCTGTGCCAGCCCTCATAGCCTCCACTCGCTAACAGCACTTACCCCTATGGCCTGCTTGTGTGTGTAGTGGTTTGACCCGGGCCAGGTGCTGTACACATACGAGTCCCCCGTGGGCTACGGACTCATGCTGATGCAGCTGACGGCGTACGTGTGGTTCTGCTGCTCCGTGTACCGCACGCTGCAGCGTCATCCTGACAAGCAGCGCTTTTACGTGCGCCTTTTTGTCGCTTACACGTTCTGGTGAGATGGGCACAGAGACGTACAGATAGAGAGAGATTGTATTGCGCCTTCAAAGCCAGTTATCAAACCACAGAATAGAAAATCAAGACACTATGCAATAAGTATTATTATTTACACTCCATGACCCACATTTGCTGTCGGTTTTCACGGCTCGGTGTATGATGATTGTTTTCAAAAGCTGTTGCTTTGGGATAATGGCGTTGATCGCTCCTCTCTCCTTGGCGACGTTTCGCCTCCCACATGGGAGGCATCCTCAGATGCAGGCATCTCCATGAGGATGCTATTTACAGCCTGTTTGAGCGACATTTCTTTGAATTATAAGTTTAGATTCATAACGCACATATATTAATTCAATTCGTAGAGGAAGAGAATGGGGAGAGAGTGAGGGAGCATAGTAAGAGTCAGAGAGCATGTACAAGAGGCTGAGAGGGAGTGTGATGTATGAGACGCAGAGTCAGTCACACAGCGAGACAGATGCAGAGAGACGTACGCAGAGGGAGACACAGCGTTGCTTTGCACTCCTAGTTCGTTAGGGTTGTATGGTTCATTAGCGACGTAACCCCCCCGCCCCCCCTTCTTCATGCAGGTTTTTCTCGGTGCCGGTCGTAGCTCTGATCGCGAACTTTGTGATGGCGAAGTGGGAGCGCGAGAAGATGGTGAATGACATCCAGCTGGGCATCCACCTCTACGCTCACGCTGTTTTCCTGGTGAGACAGCAGTCTTGTAGATGAGCGGCGGTGTGCGTGGAGCACACGCGCACTTGTACACAAACATGCTTTATTCTCGGTCCCTTCGTAATCCTGTACCGTTTTGCTTACCCGCTCACAGGCACACTTACCTGCTCCTTTGCCCTCTCACCTGCCCATTCACTCACTTGCTTACACGCTCACTTGCTAGCTCACCCACTAACTCACCCGCTCGTCGCTCCATCCCCCGCTGACCGCAGGTGATGACGCGGCCGTCCGCGGCCAATCGGAACTTCCCGTTCCACGTGCGCACGTCTCAGATCGGGGCGCTGGGCGTGGCACTGCCGGGCGACGAGTGTGCATTCGCGCAGCACGCCTATGGGCCCGGGGCGCGGGGCGGGGATGCCGCGCGGGGGGGGGACGAGCCGCGGCAGCATCATCACGCCTACAGCAACGGAAATTTCGTGTCCGACGCGGTGGGGCCCAATCTTACCGAGCTGTTCTGCGTCTCCGGCTCCAAGGTTCTGTCTCACGCTGTCTCATGCTGTGTTTCTTTCTCACACCCAGCCTCACGTTGTTACTGTCTCACTCTGTCGCTCTGTCTCATGCTGTCATTCTCTTGTTTCACACTGTTTAGTTCTGTGTCTCTGTGTACTTGATGTATTCTTTTGTCTGCACCTGTGTATGCGTCACATGTGTCTGTTTATCCAAGACTGTGTATGTCTCCTTATCTCTGTGTGCATGCAGGGAGCTCTGTTAATGCAAGGGGGCTCGATTGGCAGCTTCGTGGACCTAGGCTCCCCTGTGGCCGAATCCCCTGATTCTGGGACCGTGAACCCGGAGGGGACCTCCCTACGGGGACCCCGGGGCCCCACCAGCCTCCCTGCATAATGGGGGGGCCAATGAGGACCTCTCCATCACACGCGTCTTGCAGATAACACTCAAAACACAGATAACACTGAGGTCTGAAGTTACAGCAGTGTCCTTTACTGGCCAGATTGAGGATGTTCCTTGAAGGGCTGGGTAATAACATCCCTCTTAGGTCCAGTTGATGCCAGGAGCGCTAGAGTTTTTGTGCCAAACGCGCTGGGCCCTGTGGCCCTCACGTTTTGGTATCAGGAGTTGAGCAGGTGAGGGTGCAGGAGCTGGGGCGTTGAGAGTTCCGACGGTTCGGCTGCAGGCATTACGATGGCAGCACCATCCCGCTCTCCGATTTTCCACGGTGGCGACGCGGCCTAGTGGTGGCCGAGCGTTTTGCTGCTCGTCACGGAGGTTTGCGGTTCGAGCCTGTTGGCCGCCCCTGGTCAATACTGCACCAACTTAAAGCATAATGATGATTATTCTATGCGTCGTTTGCGTCGCTCACAGTAGGTGCGGAAAATATCCCTTGACGTCGTTCAAGAGGGTAGTGCCGTGTGTGTTGGTGTCAACCCCCAAAATTGACACCTTTAAAAAATATATATAAATATATAAACTATTCATCCAATAATTAACCAAAGCCACGTAGCGATACGTCGCCTGCTGTAGGAAATCTATTCCACCGAGTCCATCGGCTCGATCAAATCTTGCGACAAGACTCGTATCTGTTCCTAAAAGCGTTATGGGGTTTTCTTCCTTGAGATTTTATTTTATTTTGTTTAATCACGAGCTATGGGGTTTTATTGTTTTTTGCAGCATTAGCTTGCATGCTTTGGGTCAACGGCACTTTAATAATGTACGTGATTATGTCTACTGTATATCTACTGCAGGCCGAGTCTCTGAAGTATAGCGATGCATTCGCGATGGTCGATCTGCAACGCGCTCGATGGGAATGGTGGTCACGCGTGCGCTTGTGGTCTGGCAATGTGGCGCAGAGCTGCCGAGCGCAACGCCAATGCAAGATAGTTAACCGAACATTTCCTGCTGACCCATGAGCAATGAGAATTATTCTGCTCTTTTGGGCATCGCCGTAGTACATCTGGGAGTCGGTAAAATGAGTATCTGTGTAAAGGCTTGCCACTCGCCATAGGAACGTGGAATTCAATACAAGTAAATCTGTATGGGGGTAATGTGACATTTTTTCATGTTTTTTTTATTAGGTGGTTAAAAGCGCTCATGGGTACGAACTGGGGCATGGCAGAGAGGGATATTGCCCATAGGTTGGACCAATCTGCCCCGTGGAACACTTAGATTCGACTCTGCCAGGCAGCATGAGCGGTAGAGCCGCTGCTGGTGATGATGAAGCTAGTGGTACCGGATAGATTCGTCGCGATCCACGTTCACCGGCAGCCAGGGTAGTTTCGCGATCCCATTTTCGCCGTTGCGTGAGCTCATTGCGGCACGCGGTAGCGCCTCGTAGCTGCAGGGGGTCACGTGACAAATGTTATTGCACGGCAGTGAATGCGAATTGACGTCCGTAGAGTGTTATGCACATTGGACGAGTGAGTTTTAGAGTCGTTCGCTCCGCGAACTTCACTTGCCCCAACTGTCTGGTATAGCTACACTGGGGTTGCTTTGGTGGGGGTTGTAATTATAATAATTGCATTTATCGAGCGCTTTTCACCCGAGGGTCACAAAGCGCTGCACAGAGCTTTCGCACTCACCGTTACTCCTCGCTCCGCTCAGTGTAGTAGTGACTCGTTCTGCTGGTGATAGTGCTGCCGATGTCACTGATGGTGGAGGTGATGCAGGTGGTGATGCGACTGATATCGGTAGTAGTGATAGTCTCGATATAGGTTTTCAAAGCTCGATACTTGAGGATTGCTTCCAAAAGCTGCTGCTCTTTCGGGATAGCCATTTGATCCTGTCCTGTGCGACGGTTCTCCTCCTATTTGGAGGCATCCTCAGACGTTCTGTTGTTGAGTTCGTGTGACTGTGCTGTTTGTCTTGTTTGTGGCCTTTTCCTCATTCCACATTACTCATTTCCCTTTGAAAGCATTCCATTGTCTTTCTTGCATATTAGCAATAGAGATTCACAAGACAGAAAAAAACCATGAACCGCAAACAAGAAATGTAAATAAAACCTGACAGCCAGTTTAAAAAACCGTAAACAGTCCTAAACAGTACAGATAACAAAAAAATCCCACCACGGACATGTAAATAACTCGGCAGGCATTCGTGAAATACAAATACAAAGTAATTGGTAACTCATGGGAGGCTTAGGATTAAGTTAATTTGAAATCTAATGTGCGAGAGACAATGGAACCCTTTTTATAGGGAACTCCTTCCATTATCACTGGACGGGAGTGATGCGGAATGGGAAGAAGATCTGAAGTATAAACAGCACAGCCACACAAAAGCTCTCCTACGGAATGCCTGAGGATACCTCCAAGGTGGAAGGCGAAACGTCACAAAGGAGAGAGGAGAAGCGATCGACGCGGCTATCCAGAAAGCGAAGAGCAGCTTTTGTAAGCAATCATAAGCAGTGTTAGTGTGTGTGGTGTGTACGGTGTATGTATGCTATGCATGCTGTGTGTGGAGTGCACGCTGTGTGCACAACGCAACCGCCGAGTTTGCCGCCCGCTACTTGCAATCACCCATGCCGTCGGTCCTTTTGTCTGGGTTACCCTGGCAACCAACCATAGGATTAGCTCGCCCTCATCACAGCCTGCAGGGTCGTGCCGCCCGCGGTCAAGCCGACCATGACCATAGCCCTAAACCAGCCATAGCCCGAACTCAGTCATCGCCCTAACCCGGCCATAGGGCTAACTCGCCTGTAGCACGAACACCATAGCTACAATCTGTAACTATAAGAACTAAACCAACCATAGCTCTAACTCTAACCATGTATCTAACCATAACCCCCAACCCGAGCCCTGACCCTAATTAACCATAGATCTCCTCTGACCCTAGCCCCAAATCTAACGGTTACCACAGACCAAAGCCAATTCCAAAAGTAGCTTACAGTTTGGCTAATCCTAATCTTATCCCTAACGCTTAACGCCTTGTGCCCCGTGTCTGCCGGGATAGGCTCTGGCTCCCGCGACACTGCACAAGAATGAAACAGGTACTGATACTGCACCAGCACCTGAACACATTCATAACCCGATAAGCGTCTGGGTCAAAGATCAAATCGACCTAGGTCTAGCTCCTGGTGTTCACGTTTCCCTTTTCCAATGTGTCGCAGTGTTCACCTCGCATTGTGTTCTCGTATTTCCTTTGAGATCTGACTGTCCAGTACCATTGGTATCCCTGTTTCTCCTTCCCCACAGGTCCCCCGATGACTCTTGTCTCCTTTGCCGCGGGTCCCTGTGTCTCCCCCGGAGCCCTATGGGGCCGTTGTTGCTGTGCTGTGTGCTGTCCTCTTATATAACGGGTCTCATTTCGACCATGAGTGTTTTTCTACATCCACAATGTTATACCCACGAGTGCCGTGTGCATGCCGTGTACTAAATCTGTCGGTATTTATTTGCGGTATTTAACAATAATTACATGTATAGAGCGCTTTTCACCCGAGGGTCACAAAGCGCATGGTGGTAGAATGACTATGCTCGCCGCCCCGCTCCGGTTATAATTAGCAGAGTATCCGCCTTAGGGGAGATATTGTTCCAAGCGTGTAACACGTTCTTCCGACGTCAGGATAAAGGCACGAGAGTGCTTAATAGGGTTGATGGTACTGTAGTTCAAAAGTGGAAATTTAAAGTTGACAGTGTTAAATAAATTAGGTGAAATAGTGTTAATGTTTCAGAAAGGTAATCAATTAGTGGGAAATAAATCTAAAATCATATCCTTGGTGGTATTGTTTACATAAAATTTCGTTTATAAAATATTCTATCCCGGTACACTTAGAGCAGTGACGTACAAACACTTGCTCCATTATATATAGAAAAACATTGACTGTTTACCCAGGAAGCTGCACTGAGCTTTACGGACTGGAAATTTTCTGGTGGGTTTCTGCATTGTATGTTTTATATATATATTAAACGCATTGAGTCGATTAATGAGAGTGAACGACGATTGCTCCCTGTCCTGGTTTTACCAGGGTTTCGGAGAGTCGGACCCTACCGCGGGAGACACAGGGCGTAAGGTAGAGCTATATCCAGACGCCATCCATCGCAGGAAAATGGATCAATTTAGTCAACAGGCCAATTAAACTGAGCAGCAGCAGCGTGTCTTTGGACTGTAGGTGGAAAGCGGAGTACCTGGCGAAAACCCACGTGGATACAAGGAGAACTTGGGGAGAACACAATCTACACAAAGGGACCTGACCCGGGTATTGAACCCTGGAATTTTCTGCGCCACCATGCTGCCCCTGCAGTGCCAATTTTAAGTTTTCTGAACACTCAAATGTCATTGCGACGATACAGGGCCCATTCAGCTGATCCAACCATAACCGGCCACCACGAGCCCTGCTCAAAAAGGTTCGGTGTCGGCTTGAGGACTCCTTGTGCAGCCAACCTCCAGCACTCGGACGAACAAGACCACGACGCAACCTCCAGCACTCGGACGAACAAGACCACGACGCAAGCTCCAGCACTCGGACGAACAAGACCACGACGCAACCTCCAGCACTCGGACGAACAAGACCACGACGCAACCTCCAGCACTCGGACGAACAAGACCACGACGCTTTGTGTGCATGCCGTCCGCAACTCCGCGATTGTACATCAACCGCGAGGCCGTCCGCTGACTTGACTGCACAAACTCGGGGCCGTGCCACCAACGCTGCTGCTTCCGGTATAAACGGCCGGTATCCAGGTAGACTTCCGTTGGTCAGTTGCTTCTCGGCGGTGGGGGTATTGGGGCAAAATGTTACAGCTGGATGCTCTTGCAATCTCCATTAGTCGGAGGTTCTTCGGATCGTTTTGTCGGTAGTCCCCCCCCCACCCCCCGTTCACCAAGGGAGATCCTACCATGAGTGTTCGACTCCAGACCTGTTCATCAAGGGAGATCCCAGCAGGTGTGGTAGTCTCCAGGTGACATCTGTATAGTCCATTGGACACTCAAACATCTTCATCACGATAAGTTTATAATTTAATTTACTTTCTATAACACGGTGCTCACGGTGATGCAGTTCAGTAGCGCTGCCGTCTCACAGCAAGAAGGCTCGATTTCCGGCTCAATCACCTGCACACCAGCCAACTGATTCATTTACAACTCATTCACTTGCACGCCAGCCAGCTGAATAACTCACAACTTCTTCACTTGCACACCAGCCAACTGATTAATTCACAACTCATTCACTTGCATAGCAGCCAACTGATTAACTCACAACTCATTCACTTGCACGCCAGCCAACTGATTAATTCACAACTCATTCACTTGCACACCAGCCAGCTGAATAACTCAGTTTCTTCACTTGCACACCAGCCAACGGATTCATTCACACATCATTCACTTGCACACCAGACAGCTGAACAACTCACAGTTCATTCATTTGCACACTAACCGATTCATTCACAACTCATTCACTTCCACGCCAACCAACTGATTCACTCATAACTCATTCACTGGCACACCAGCCAACTGATTCATTAACAACTCCTTCATTTGCACACCAGCCAGCTGAATAACTCACAACTCATTCACTTGCACACCAGCCAAATGATTCACTCACAACTCATTCACTTGCACACCAGCCAACCGATTAATTCACAACTCATTCACTTGCACAACATCAGCTGAATGACAACTTCACTTGCACACCACCCAGCTTATTTAATTACAACGCCTTCACTTGCATACTAGCCATGTGAATAACTCATAACTCATTCACTTGCACACCAGCCAACTGATTCACTCACAACTCCATTACTTGCACACCAACCGATTCATTCAAAACTCATTCACTTGCACACAAGCCAACTGATTCACTCACAACTCCTTTACTCGCACACCAAACAACTGATTCATACTGGCACAACAGCCAGCTGACTCATTCACAACTCATTCACTTGCACACCAGCCAGCTAATGCATTCATAACTCATTCACTTGCACCACATCAGCCAACGGATTAATTCACAACTCCTTCACTTTCACAATAGTCAGCTGATTCATTCACAACTCATTCGCTTGCACAACAGTCAGCTGATTCATTTACAACTCATTCACTGGCACACCAGCCAGCTAATTAATTTACAACTCATTTACTGGCACACCTATCGATTCATTCACAGCTCATTCACTTGCACACCCGCCAAGTGATTAATTCACAACTCATTCCCTTGCACAGCAGACAACTAATGCTTTCATAACTCATTCACTGGGCGGCGCGGTGGCGCAGTGGTTAGCGCTGACGCCTCACAGCAAGAAGGTCCCGGGTTCGAGTCTCTCGGCTCCGGTGCCT
>JAZEWT010000014.1:13130158-13142170 GCA_036362905.1 Mordacia mordax
ACTGTGGCGAGGAACTATGGCTTCATTTCTTTATTCGGCAGCACGCACCGTCGCTCCAGCTGACTCCCAACAGAACTCCCTTCCAATAAAGCTCTGTTCTATCCCCCCCGCATCTCCCTGCCCTTGCCTGTGGCCCCCACCTCCCGTCTCTCCATACCTGGGTGACGTCACCCAGTGTTACTGGACAGGTGTGTACCTGGATGTGTCCAGTACACTTGCCGGGATGACATCATCTCGTATTCGGGCTGGTGGAGCCATTGCACGCGGCTTTGTGCAATACACATGATTACCTTAAAATTGTTTTTGCGTCATCGTGTCTTAGGGGTGTGCATGTGTAGGCAGGCCCCAGCTCTGTGCACTGCACACTCCTGGATGACGTCACAACGCGACCATCCTTTTATTTTGGGCATGCAGGTTGAGAGCATTATCAACTCTTGTGAGAGACAGAACACCCAGGCTCGGTGTTCTCAAGCGTGGGCCATCTGTTGAGACCGGGCGCTTTCGGGGCGGGTTTGTGCCGCTCCGAGGATTGATTCCGGCGTCAAGCCGCTGATTTTCTTGAATGGTGCTTGGGTAAACGAGCGCGAGTTTGGCCGTGGGCAAAATTAACTCTCTCTGGGACTGCTGTCGTAATGAGGACAGTTAAAATCTGCGTTCCAATTAGAGCTGTCATTCCACTCGCATTCAGCGGGTAAACATTGTGTCTAGAGAACTGGAGGCTGCCCCCCATTCTCGCACTGCTCCGCACCCCCCCCCCATCCTGCTCCTCCTCCAGTGCCCTCTATAAACTGCCTCTATTCTGTGGCACAGTGGTAACATCTGCACGTCACACGAAGAAGGTCCTGCCCGAGGCAGTTCGCTTCCTGCCTTGGGCACTTTTCTGTGTAAAGTTTGTGTGTCTCTCCCACTGTTTTGCGTGGGTTCTCACTGGACTCCACAATTTTCTCCCACATCTAAAAATCAATTGTGCCGATATATTTAGGATGCATTGTCTGAGGAGTTGGTGCCGGCTGACTACGTGGCTACCTGCCTCCTTCCTCTTAGTAGTTTCTGGGTGAAATGTGGTACTGTACGAATATAATACTTTTTTATTACCACCCTGGCCAACCATTGCCCCCTCTTCAAAAATGCCCCCCTTACCCCCCCTCCCCCTCTTCCAATGTCGCCATCCCCAGTTCCCAGTTGACGTTGTCCCGACGCAGGCCGTGTGTCTGGCGAGGAGACTGGGTCGCCGTGAAAGCAGGCGTTCGTTCTGTGGCCTTCATTCACGGCCGCACGCACACTCAGGACAAAGATTCCCACTGTAACCTTAACAGGCTGTAGGAGCAAGAGATGTGAGTGAGAAGCAACTAATGAAAGGTCGCCTTTGACGCCTCAGTAGTGTTTCACAATTCATTCTGTTCATTTAATGCTGAGCTAACCTGGTGGTGACCCAAGACTGGTTAAAATATTTGCCACTGGTATTGGACGTGAGTGGGGAGAGAACTCTGATCACTGGCTTCGTAGTGCAGCACGTTAACCACTCGCCCTCACACCCTCTCTCACACACCCTCTCACACACTCTCACACCCTCTCGTACCCTCCCACACACACTGACGTGCTCTAACGTGCTCTATCACACGGCCTCTCTCCTTCTCACACACTCTCTCACCCTCTCAACTCTACAGGCACACCGTAGCACAGCAGTAGGAGCTACTGTGAGAAACACCGTTGTGGCATACCAGTGTGTGCCAGTGTGTGCTGGCATGTGCTGGTGTGTCCCGGCGTGTGCTGGCGCATTTACCATTTCGGGCGATGCAGTGAACGGTGTCACAGTGGTTAGCGCGTCATGCAGGGAACCCTGCGACCCGAGGAGTCCCATAATTTCAAGTCGCGGCTATTTGCCGTGGCGGTGATTGTCAGGTTATTTGATGAACCCGGTGCTTGGGCCCTCTCCCCGAGCTCGATTCGAACTGCTCTCAGCGCTGAGTGTGGAGTGTAAACATAGGTGTGTCCCGTTCACCCACGCAGCCGCTGGAGCAAAGTGACATCGTGAGGCCTAGGCCGTGAAAGCGGAGAGATGGGGCCGCGATGATGACAGTGACACAACCGTGCCGACGCATCTGACGAGCGCGCCATGCCGCCCATTCATAAATTACGGCGCAAATAATGCATACGGTTCGCCCCTTACCCTGTCGTCCCTCCACGCACAACACATATTAAGTTTATGTTTTTCCGTTACACATCAGCCGTACGTAGCTTTTTGCGAGCGCATGGTTTTGGTGGAGTTTTTTGACGTGAGCAAGGGGCAGTGCAGTGGTGACATCCGCGCTTCACGAAAATCAAGTCCTGCACGAGGCGTTTCGGATTCCCACCTCCGGCGCCCTGCTGCAGGGCGTTTGTATGTTCTTCCCCTGTTCTGTGTGGATTTCTTCTGGGTTTTTTGGTTTCTTCCTACAACTAAAAGAAAACATTAACTAATTGAAAGATATGATATGTATGACAGTGCCTGGAAAATGTTGGCAACGTGCGCCTCTGCGTAGTCATGCTCTCCCCGCTTTGACATTGAACGAATATCCACGGCACATTATAGAGTGTAATTCTTTTTTTTTAATGCTCTGCACCGGTTTCAACATTTGGTGTTTCATCAGCAGTCTGGCTTGATTGAAGAAATAATGCCAAGTAAAACAGTTCTTCATATAACATGCGTGCCACTGCCGTATCAGGCGAGGGTGTAGTCAATGACTCAGAACGTGTTGCGTTTCTTCGCCGTGTTTGTATTGATGTAGGTTTTCACAGCTCGATGTGTGAGAATTACTTGTGAGAGCTGCTGTTATGGGAGAGCGTCTCTCTTGTGTTTGTGCACCGCTGCTAAATGCAGTATCACCAAATAACGTGTTTAACTTAATCGGGTTTTTTTTTCTGTGCAGTCGCTGGTGATTAGGCTGAGACCATCGACTCACTCCATTTGAGAACCCGGTTTAATAATTGGCGGCGGCTGTGGATTTGAACTTTCATGAGGTGCCGGCTCAGTAACTGCAACCCGTAAGCCATTCGGCCATGTGATATCAAGAAGCTCCTAATCATCCCTCACTAACAACGCACCCCTGCCTGTGCATGTGGGGAACGGTGGTGTCAGGCTCAGCGTGCTGTGTTATGAACTTGGTGACTCTAGTTCAGTTTCTGATCATGGCCAACACCAGCCCCAAGTGAGTACCTTGTGCGGTGTGTAAACATCGCAACTAGGGAGACAAAGGTGGTGGTTCATGGTACTGGCCACCTGTGGTGTCAAGCCTCGCGCCATGGAGGAGCTGCGGCTGCAGCTGCGAGAACTGCAAGTGAATGCAGCGAGCGAAGCCCGTGTGGTATAGGTGGCTACCGAAGCAGTAGTACCATTGTTGGCGCTGGAACCTGGAGGAGGGGCCCTTCCTTGGAAGGCTCCCGACTCGTCGCAGGCTCGGGGAGGTATGGCGGTGGAGGTGAGAACCGCCGAGAGCCCATGTGTTGTGGGTGGCCACTGGAAGTGGTGGCAGGTGACCATCAGAGGTGGTGGCAGGTGTGGCGGTGGAAGTGAGAGCCACCGAGACCCCGCATGTTGTTGGTGGTCACTCGAGGTGATGGCAGGGTGACCACCAGAGGTGGTGGCAGGTGTGGCGGCGGAAGTGAAAACCGCCGAGACCCCGTATGTTGTAGGTAGACACTGGAGGTGATGGCAGGGTGACCACCAGAGGCGGTGGCAGGTGTGCAGTTGGCGACTGGGTGGTATTGTATACCCCAGTGCATCTCGAGAGCCTGGCAGAGCACCGTGTGTCATGCGGTATTAGAGGGCCGTGGAGGGGCATGACGTGTCAGTGGTGTTGCACGAGTCTTGGTACGGCAGCGGCGAAGAGTCCGGGTGGACTTCCTCACCAGGGGGAACTGCGGTGTCAAGCCTCGTGCCATGCCAGGACAGGTGCATCGTGACACCCATGCCAAGGCGAACAGGCGGGGTTAGGGTCACCGCGCTGTGAGTGTACAGGGTCGTCCAGGATGACCGGGGGTCAGGTGAGGGCAACATGGGTTGCATCAGTCCCCCCTCTCTCCCTCCGGGGTTACACCAGTCCCCCTCCCTCACGAAGTGGTAAACTTCACGTGGTCCAGAAGCGCAAGAAACTTGGAGGGACAATGATTGGATAAGCGCCTGGCATGATGTGACGTGTGGTGTGACGGCTGAGGGGTATATACGGTCAAGGTGCAGAAGTACAAGAGAGAGTCTGGTATGGGAGAGTGAGAGGGACCCACGTCAGGATGTAGTCGGAACGAGGTGTTAGCATGCAAAGCGCCGCGGTGGGTAGGGTGATGTGTTGCCCTGTCATTGTGGTGTTATTGTAGTGTGTAGTAGTTGTAGTAAAGAGCATTAGAAAGGCAGAAGTCTCCTGATTCCTCGCTGGAGTGGCTGACGTGTGTGGTGGCAAGTGAGAGACAAGCGGGCCCCACCACGTATTCTCCCGCACACCATCAGAACACAGATGCATGGCTGCGGGGCAGGTTGGAGTGCTGGAGAGAGAGCGTCCCGGGCTAAGCTTCACACACCTAACCCCTCATGTGCCGTGTTGTCTTTCCTAGGTGCTCACGAACAGCACTTGGCCATACTGTTTGTTATGGCTATACAGCCGGTCTTTGTCTTTGTGTGCACTCACCCACAGCACTTTCCCAGCAATCTATGAAAGCGATATGGGTTTATTTGTTTTTTCTGTGCAATGAGAGAAGTGTGAAGGCCCAGGTGCTCATGGGAAAGTCGCACGAAGCACTTGGACAGTTCACGGAGGTAAGGAGACCGCACGCCTCACACCGCCTCGCTCAGCCTCGTGAGCTCCCACAGAGGCAATTGTGAAAATAACTTAAAATCTCTACCAGACCGTACCGGTGTACTTTCACCTCTGACAAGACTGAGGGGTCGTCGGGTGGGCGGTCGTAAATATGAGAACTTATAATCATGCACCGGTAAGGCAAGGGTTGGTGGATCATCGTACGAAATAGCGAAACTCCCTTCCCGTGGGTTTCAGGGAAGGGCTGCACTTTGTTTTGCCAGGAGAAAGTGCGATTCGTGGGTTTTCACTGGCTGCTCCGAATTCCTCCTACTTGTAAACGCTCATTAATGGTTTGACGACATCTTCATAGAGGACCACAGATCGTGGGTAGTTGTTGGTCCCAACCTATTGTCTAGCAGTCGTCTTCCCGCTCATCTGTGGGTCCTCCTCGTGCCTCCGCGTCGTTTTTTGTCTGCAAGAGAAAGCGGATTCTGTATGGTGGCTCGCATGCGATAGGAGTTTATATACTCGTTATTGCGAGCAGAGTTCCAGACCTACGAGTGATATGGTTGTAACACATTCTTCTGACGTTTGCAGTTGATAACGTTTTCTGATGACATGACTGCTTTGACCTGGATGTCTTTCTGGATGAAGTTTGAAGACTTTTTAAGGGGGTTGATGGTACGAGAGTAAAAGTAGGATATAAAGCTGAAATAGTGTTAAAGTTTCAGAACAGTAAGATGTACGTAGGACGTGAAGCTGAAATAAGACATAAAAGCCTAGGTGTTCTGCGGATGAAATTTGTGCTTATGAAAGATTCAAATCCGGTACCCTCATATATACATTAAAACACTTGCTCGATTTTGTTTAAAGTATATATATATGATTAATTTATAGTACTCAAGCCATTTGAGGAACACATTGAGTCCTATTTTAACATTATCATCGAGAAAGTGAGAGATGGCTACAGCTTAGAGAGGCTCTCAACAAACGGTGGCTATACCACGACTGCTGCTTCTGCTTATGACAGGACCAAGGCCTCACATTCAGAGCATGCTTGTATTGAGGATGAGGATTTGCATGTACGCTTTTGCTCCTATCCACACTCTAGAGACTGACATGACCATACATTGCACATTTCATCTTAGCCGCTCCCATGCCCTATTGCTATACTGTTCAGGCAAGGGGGACCCCCCAGTGGCAGCCATCCCTGTTGCGTAGCACTGGCCTTGTTGTTTGGAAAACGCGTGCCGGCGTGGAAAGTGTACACGTTAGGAACGGGTGATTACTTTGGCAGCAGTGGGGCTTTGAGATTCAGAGAGGGAGGAGGAGGAGGGAGAGGAGAAATTGGATGAAAAGGTGGAGGGGAAAGAGGCGTGGGGGGTGGGGTGTGAGTGGGCATGTGAATCCATGGCTCTCTGGGGCCTAGGCTGGACATCAAAGCGATCTTCTGCAGGATCCGCTTTGAGCTGGGACGGTGGCAGCGTGAATAATTAACGCCTCAGTACCCGCGCGCGGGCGGCATGGTGGCTCAGTGGGTAGCCCTGTCGCCTCACAGCAAGAAGCACCCGGGTTCGAATCTCGGCGCGGGTGCCTTTCTGTGTGGAGTTTGCATGTTCTCTCCCCGTGTCTGCGTGGTTTTTTGCCGGGCACTTCGGTTTCCTCCCACAGTAAAAAAAAACATGCTGCTGCATAGGTTCATTTGCTTGCAGATTAAATTGCCCTCAATGTCCGGTGATGGACTGACTCCTTATCGTGGGTATATCCCTGCCTTGCGCCCTGTGTCTGCCGGGACAGGCTCCGGCTCACCGCGACCCTGTACAGGACTAAGCGGTTTCTGACAATCAGATGAGATGAGCTCCTTGCGCTCTGCTGGATCGCACGGAGAGTACGTGCAGCAAAAGTCATCCACCCGGCGCTCCCACCGGCAAACACCCGTGGCACAATTGGTCGCGCGCGCCATGCCAAACGATGGCTGATGCCTATGCTGTTCTCGTGCCGACGGCCTGGTTACTGTCGAACGCCGTGGGTGTCAAATTCGTGAAGACTTAACCCTAGCTGATGGGTTATTGATTCAACCTGCAGTAGAGTGGTGCAGTGGCAACATCCGTGCCTCCTCACAGAAAGAAGATCCAGCTTGGTGCGATTCGATTCTGCCTTGGGTGCCTTTCTGTGCCTAGTTTGTGTGTTCATTCTCAATTTTGCATGGGTTTCGAACGGATTCACTGGTTGGAAACCCATGCATGCTCCAGGTGGCATGTTCCAGGTTCAACAGCAGAGCCCCCAACTACTCATAGTGAGCAACACTCTCCAAATCGTCGGCATACATAACGTGGTTGGCCAGTAGAGAGCCATCCCTTGATCGCACCCAGGCATCGATCAACCTCCCATTATATCTGCGCTAGATGGAAATTCCACTGATACATCCATGAAAAACCTCTCGGACTATGAGGTCAAAATGATGAAAAATTATGTATGAGCTAGAGGGCATCCCTGTTGCACTCCAAGATTAATAGGCAATGGCTCAGACGGCCGACCACATAGCTTTACCTAGGCTTGCCCACCTCATGAAGATCTTTAGTGGTTGTGAGCAGAGAGTCAGGGACCCCACTAGGATGAAGAACAACTAACAGCCCTGACCTATTGATGGCAGCGTAGGACTTGACCAGGTTAATAAATTAGAGATGCAGGTCCTGTTGGAATTCCCTACAGCTCTGCTGTTGCAGCCGGACAGAGAATATGGCATCTGTGCAGGACTGCCCTGGTCTGAAATCACATCGGGGTCCTGCAACCTCTCCTCAGCGTGCCTGGCAAGGTGATGTTGAATAACCCTTGCTACGACCTTTCCCGGCCCACTGAAATAATGCACACACATCCAAACACGCACAATGCGTGCACACGTATGCACCGGTGTGTCGTGTCAGTGGGGGCGGTGCCGCTATTAGGAGTGCGCTCGTTAAGGTGTCAGGGTGACCAAGATTAGGGCGCCGTTAATTGCTTTGTTAGCCCGAGGGGCCTACATGGCAATTACCGGGCCCTACCGGCGCCGATCACACCGGCGTTGCTGCCATCGTGGCCACCAGTGCTGCGGACGTTACTATCGGCAGAATTGTTATCGCCCATCGATTTTGCTTTGTGCAACAAAAAAAAACGCCACGCGCAGGAAGCCTTAAATTTTCTGGAGAGGCACAGGCATTTGTGAATAAGAGCAGCAATTAAGTAGCTGGGTACAAACCCGAGCAAATTTAAGAGACTGCCGCGCATCGATCGCGAGCACCACGGTGGCGAAGCCTACGCCGCAGTGTCGAGCTGGGTGGGTAACCACAGAAAAATGACCCCGAGCTGTATTTTACTGTAAATCGCATGAAACGAGGGGCCGGCAAAAAACATTGCGCTCCCTGTAGTTTTTACTTCAGGGGCTCACTGGCTCACAGACACCCACAGCTTGGTAGTGGCTGGTGTTTTATCTGAATCACAGAGACTCACAGCATGGTTTTGGCTGGTGCGTTACCCGAATCACAGACTCACAACTTGGTAGTGGCTGGTATATTACCTGAATCATAGAGACTCACAGCTTGGTAGAGTCTGGTGTGCTTCTTGAATCATAGACAGCCACAGCTTGGTAGAGGCTAGTGAGTTACCTGGCTAACTCTACTCTCTCATTCGTCATGCCAGCCTGAAATGTGCGCTCACTCCACCAGTCTGTTAATGTCTAAGATTACAACAGGTTTTACCGTATCTGGCGATTATGCAGTTGTTAAGATCTTAACACCTGCATAATTATGCAGTGCGCGCACTGCGCTCACTGCGCGCACTGCGCGCACTGCGCACACTGCGCGTACTGCGCCTGAGGATGCCTCTAACGTGTGAGGAGGCGAAACGTCGCGAGGAGGGGAGAGAGGGAGCGATCGACGCGGCTGTCCCGAGAGAACAGCTTTTCGAAGCAATCATCAAGCATCGAGCCGTGTAAAACTACATCATTACATCAGCAACAATAACGTTTTTTTGGGGTTTTTTTACAAATCCGAGCTGTGGAGAGAACGGCATGTCAACAACAACGTCAGGACATTTAAATTGAAAGTCAAATAGCAGCAATAAATTATAGGACGTAAAATAAGCGATAAAATTATAATTCTTCAACAAACAAGGAAGTAATAAATGTTCCCGAGCAGGCGCAGGTCGGCAGAGAGCCATCATCCCGGCACGACAACATTGGGCCGTATCAACAGTCCTAACCAGAGGGCTTGAAAGCCTTACGCAACACGTGAGTTTTGAGCCGAGATTTGAAAATGTCCAGGGACTCAGCTGATCAAATCTCCAATGGAAGGGCATTCCGGAGTCTGGGAACAGCGCGCGAGAAGGCTCTGTCACCCATCGAATGGAGGTGCGACCTGGGCACGTGCAGCGAGCCTGTATTGGAGGATCGAAGTTGTGTTGAGGGGGTGCCTGAAGTAAGTAATGGATGTATGTTGGAGCAGCGCCAGTGAGAGCCTTGTAGGTGAGAAGGAGGATCCTTTATTCTAGGTGCACAGGGAATGGCTCTGATCCCCGGCCATACATTTTTACCTGGGCCTGTCTACCATAATAAAGCTCCTTAATGATTATCAGCAGAGGGTTAGGGACAATGAAAGTATGACTAATCCAGAGCCCTGGCTTGTTGATAGCGTTATAGGCCTTGATCAGGTCAAGAAAGCAGAGATGTAGGTCCTGTTAGATGTGCTAAGGGGACAGAGGACATCATGTCTGTGCAGGGCGCCCTGGCCTGAATCCATATTGAGGTTCTGCAAGCCACTCCTCAGCGTGCCTGGCAAGGCAATGCTAAATAATCATTGCCAGGAATTTTCCCAGTACTTTGAGCAAGGAGATGCCATATATAGCTTTAATAGACTATAGGGTCAAGTGCTATTAGTGGGTAGCACCCTCGTGTGCTAGCACAGCACACGAGGGGTGGATGGCCAGCAGCACACTCGACCACCTTTGTCTCACGAGTGATGATGTTCACATTGTACCCGGAACTCATTTGAGGCTGAGTCGACCTAGGCGAGTCCTAGGACTGATTCAGGAAATCGTCACTGGTGTTGGGCATGAGCGGGAATCGAACTTGCTTCACTGGGTTTGTAGCACATCGCGCACTCATCACACGTATACATATATATTTTAAGAAACCTTTAAAAAAATGTTTACAGTATCTGTGCTTTGCAGCACAACATGCCAAATCCAAGCTAAGCAAGAGAGCAGACCACGCAACATAGAACAAACCCATTGAACATTCACAAATACTTTAAATACTGTAATGGGGAACAAATAGCTCCTGGCTGTGACAAATTAATAACAAACAACTACCATGATGATTGGTGAAGGTATGCCTCATAACAACCTATTTCAAGTTCTATGGGGAGTTTTACCAACAAAAACAGAGTGCAGCAATGGGATCACCAGTCTCACATGCAGCGGCCAACCTGTATCTAAGAGGTTTTGAAGAGGAAGCCATAAACTCATCTACACTGAAACTCACCCACTGGTATCGATGCATTGATGACACATTAAATATATGGTCACACAGAAGACAGACGCTGGAGGAATTCCTTGGTCACTTAAACGCTATACACTCAAACGTTAAGTTCACCATGGAAACAGAAGAAAACGGCCAAATGCCGTTCCTGGACGTACTGGTGAAGAGAAACGCAGAGGGGATGCTCAGCCACACTGTATACAGGAAGACAACATATACGGACAGGTATTTACACGCGGAGTCTCACCATCACCTGAAACAGAAACGGGGGAGACTGCACACAGCCGACCGGCCAAAAAAAATTTCAGACAAACAACATCTAAGAGACGAGCTACAACATCTACAGCAAGCACTACTGAGCAATGGATACACAAAAACAGAAATCCAAAGTGCCATAACGAGAGAACCTAGACAGAAAGAGCTTTCCTACCATATGTGAAAGGCACCACAGACAAAATCAGCAAATATCTAGAAAAATTTTAAATAAAAACAGTATTCACGATCCATCAGATGAAACATGACGTACTCAAATCACCCAATAAACCAACTCCCATTACAGACAGAAGGCGTATATTGTATTTCTTGCAGCAACTGTGAGGAGGTGTACATGGGGCAGACAGGAAGAACAATAGCCACAAGAAAGAAAGATGACGAGGCAGCAGTGCGTCTGCTGTATACGGATAAATCAGCAATGGCAGCACAGTGTAGACAAACAACACAGAATCGATTTTTACAATATGCGAGTACTAGCGGCTATCTGCCACAAAAGTCCAAGATGAATCCGTGAAGCAATAGAATTTCACAAGACTGTAAACCGCAAACAAGAAATGAGAACAAAGCTCAAGCAAACCTGGAAGCCAGTTATTGAAGTTGGCAGTGCAGAGCAATGGGGCTCTGAAAGAGAATCACCAAGTGTTTGAAGAACTGGGCATATGAGATGCAGGCTCGTGGATGAGTCAGAGGTGGAATTGGATTGGGTTAATGTGATTCCAGTGTGCTAGCAAGACAATGGAACCTTTTCAAATGAACCCCGACCTTCGTTCATTGTTCCTGGAATAAAGCAACGCTATAGAAGAGACTTAACACATACATATCACCTACATATAAATAGAATTCACACATGACACAGACACACAGCGCCTGAAGATGCCTCACAGTGCGAGGGCGAAACGTCGTGATGGAGGGAGAGGGAACGATCGATGTGGCTGTCCCGAGAAAGCAGCTTTTCGAAGCAATCATCATGCATCGAGCTGTGAAAACCTACATTATTACAAAAAACTACCATGCACACCAAATTGAAAACAGACTGTAAAATCTAGCTACAGGAGCATGCCGGGAGTGCAATCATTCACACATACCCACACACAAAGACAAATATCCCTCGTATAATAATTATATTTGCATTTCTCAAGTGCCTTTCACTCGAGGGTCACAAAGCACTGCACAGAGCTATGGAAAAAAACGCCATTTAAACATCAGCATAGAGCGATTAAATAAAATAACGACTTACTCAATGAAAAACATCTAATGAAATTAAAAATTGTCAAACCCAGATATCCGCAGTTGCGGAACATGCATGCCAAAAGAACCACACAATTTGACAATGTCGACATCTTATGTAAAACTAACCACTACTGGCCAAGACTGTGTGATGGTCCCCAAAAACTAGGGTCCCCACCTCCGTAAATATCTTCTCTAGATCTCCAGCGATCCCTAACTCCTAACACCAAT
>JAZEWT010000014.1:13212694-13234320 GCA_036362905.1 Mordacia mordax
GTGGGCGGTGGTGAGGGAGCGCTTGCGGGCGAAGGCGGTGGTGCGGGTGGCGGTGGGGGTATTGGCGGCCCTCTAATGAATCTTCGGCGACCAAACATTAGAATGTTCATTTAAAATCCCCGTGGCACGGGGTCCTGCAAGGTCCTTAGCCAGGAAAACAGATGGCGCGAGCGCTCTGTAGATTTCTGCTGAATAAAACACGCACTTTTCGAAGCGTCTCGTACGTGCACACGCACACCCAAGCATGTGCATGTATATTTCACTGCATTTTAAATGGGAGCCCTCCACTTTATTATAAACGTTGCTTATCATCGCGTTCTGTTTAGTCAGCATCAAGCGGGTCTTGTGCTGACCATAGAAAAACCAGTGGGGTATTGGGCGGGTAGGGGGGGTCTCCCTCTTCTGCGTGGGATTCCATGTGAACCCAAAGTGAATTCATGCTGCGTGTGCAAGAGCGCCTATTGTTTATTATACATATTATCGATCAATATCGGACTTGTTAACATGATTCTTTAGAATTTAGCAAATGCAAAAAAAAATGGTTATAACTGGAACATTTTAAGGAAAGAGAGTTTTGTGGACGACAGAGACTTATGTCAAGAGTCTCTCGAGATGAATGAACATATCAACACTGGACATTCTTATAAGTTCAAAGAGCAGAGATTTGTGTAAGATCATTATCACTAACGTCCTGCAGGATATGATTCCCAGAAGAAGAAGAAGAAATGCAAATCCGTGAAGCCAGGTGGTAGCTGCTTTGTTGGCTGAATTCACAATCATTAAAGCACCGCCTGGTCCGTTCATTATGCCGATGTAAGTTTTCATGGCCCGAGGTATGAGAATTGCTCTCAAGCGCTGCTCTCTCAGGATAGCCGCAACGCTCGGCATGAACAGTCCGAAAGAGCAGCTCTCAAAGCGCAATTCTCATTGTTCTAATAATGGTTACAATTTGTAACGTGACGCCGTGCATTCTCGTTCAACGTCGAAGAGAGAGCACAAGGGAACGACAGAGGTAGGAAGGCAGCCACGTTGTTAGTCAGCGCCAACTTTATCCACACAATGCTCATCTCATTGTCAGAAACCGCGTATTCCTGTACAGGGTCGTGGTGAGCCGGAGCCTATCCCGGCAGACATAGGGCGCAAGGCAGTGATGTACCCACGATCGGACGCCAGTCCATCCCGGGCACTGCAGGCAATTTAGTCTGCAAGCCAATTAACCTATGCAGCAGCATGTTTTTTGGAATGTGGAAGGAAACCGGAGTACCAGGCGAAAACCTACGCGGACACGGGGAGAACATGCAAACTCCACACAGGAAGGCACCCGAGCCGAGATTCGAACCCGGGAACCTTCTTGCTGTGAGGCGACAGCGCTATCCACTTGGCCACCGTGCTGCGCTCCACACAATGCGACCTATAATGATGTTGTGGGCCAATTACTGATTTTTTATTGAGGAAACTGGAGAACCAGGAGGAAACCCACGCAGACGAGTGGGAGAACACACAAACTCCACACGGAAAAGCACCCGAGGCAGAAATCGATTCACTATGACCATTACTTTTTTTTCTCTGAGGCACGAATGTTAACACTGCGTCACGTTGCCACGACAGTATTAACCAGGACGGCCGTCTGGATTCAAACCGCGGAACTGTGGAATAACCTATTGCTACTCCAAGTCACCATTGCGATCGTTTGGGAGAGCCGCGTCGAGCGTTGGAGAGAATAGGAACACTTGACACGACTGTCATGAAAGAGCAGCTCTTAAGAGCGATTCTAAGCACACGTTGAGACCTTACATTTAGAGGTATTATTATTAATTTATTATATTTAACCTGTGGAGGGTCGTAGTGAGCTGGCCCCTATCCTAGAAGACATGGGGTGCAAGGTCTGCTGACTGAATTGACCCCCAGTACCCTGCGATAAATGAACGTCCCATCCTGGGAATAACCCAGCCTTGCATCCCGTATCTGCCAGGATATGCTCCGGCTTCACGACAACCCTCTAGAGGAATAAGTGGAGACCGACGATGAGGAAGCATTCCCTGTCCTGCGCGACCTCTCGTCCCTGGTTGTCAACGTGAAGAGCACCGATGGGGGTGCCTGCAATTCCAGGAAATTATTGCTAATATTATTACAATAAGCAGCGACATACACGCGCGTAAGCGCCGCAGAGGTCCCGTGGGGCTCATATGGGCCGTGCGGTGAAGGGGGGGCGCGCGGGGTTGGCGTCGCGCATTATGAGCCCCCTCTGCACGCGGAGAATCTCTGCTAACGGGCGCCGCTCGTTACTCTGCACGTCGCACCACCCAACACACCATCCGTCACTCCGCCCGTCACTCCGCTCTTCACTCCGCCCGTCACTCCGCCCGTCACACCGCCCGACAACTGCCCGTCACTCCGCCCGTCACACCGCACGACACTCGGCATGTCACTCGGCACGTCATTCCGCCCGTCACTCCACACCCGACACTCTGCACGTCACTCGGCACGTCATTCCGCCCGACACTCCACACCCGACACTCTGCACGTCACTCGGCACGTCATTCCGCCCGACACTCTACGCTTTACCGTAGCGACGTTAATGAGTATTGCGCTACTAGGCGCGGAGAGGGGTGAGAGGAGGGGTGAGAGGTGAGGATGGCCTGCATTCATTGCTCACCCTACTCGCTCGCTCGCTCACCGGATCGCTCGCTAAGGAACGTGGTTGCTTGCTCAACCGATGCTACGCTCACTCACCCACCTCATCTGTCACCAACTCACTGACCCATCTACCCACTTAGCCCATTTGTTACCAACTCACCCATAAACACGCTTATTGTATAATTTCTCAGTAACTCAATTACCCACTAGCACATGAATTCACTCATCCACCAACTTATCCATCCACCCAATAACTCGTCGACTCGCACACTCACTGTCACAATATCACTCATTCATTTATGATCTCTCTCACCCACTTACTAACGCTTTAAAATGACTCACCTACACGCTTACCCATGCATTCACTCATTCCGTAAGCAGTTCACTCACTGATTCACCCACCCACTATCTCACTCACCAACTTCCGCACAAATCACTCACTCCTTCTTGGCCACTTATTCGTACAACCACTTACTCATGTGCTCATTCACACACTTACTTTCCTCTTCACCCACCCACTCACTTTATTCGCTCACAATCTTACTCACCCACCCACACACTCACTCATTGACTCACTCACAAGCCTAGTCACCTACTCACACACCCACCTATTAAACCACTGACTCACT
The DNA here is from genome assembly GCA_036362905.1 of Mordacia mordax. Lineage (NCBI taxonomy): Eukaryota > Metazoa > Chordata > Hyperoartia > Petromyzontiformes > Petromyzontidae > Mordacia > Mordacia mordax. Next base: position 13,215,961 of record JAZEWT010000014.1, read on the forward strand.
AACTCACCCAGTAACTGACTCCGTCACCCATCCACGCACTGATTTTATTCACAAATCTACCTACAAACCGCCTCACATACTCACCCATCCACATACCTATTTAACCACCGACTCAATCACTGACTGGCTCACCGGGTGGCTGACTCACTCGCTCGCTCGTTCACTCACTCCCTGTCGCCCGACAGGTTCAGGCGCTGGTTAGACGCAGACGATGGCCGGATGCTGAGTGCTCTGCTCGCACCGCTGGAGCGCTGCCTGGTAAGACTTGGGCGCTCCTGCTCACCGCTCAGAACCGAGCAATCACAGTCGTCGCTGGAGATCAGAATGACTACGCATCAGTAACATCTGCACCTCACAGAAAAAAAGTGCTCCCTGAAGCGGTTCGATACCTACCCCGAGAACCTTGCTGTCTCTTCATCCTTCTTCTGCGAAGGTCTCGTCTGGATTTTCCAATTTCCTCCCACAAATGAAATAAAATAAAAATCACTCATTAATTAAAAGGATGATAACATCATTTATAAGATGCAGTGTCGGGTAAATGTTGGCGCTGGCTAACTCCGTGTGACTACGTTCCTCACCTCTCAATCGTTGTGGGAGGTGAAACACTGTGAAGCAGAAAGCAGGAACAAGCGATACGATTGTCTCGAAATATCAGCTGTGGAGAGCAGTTCTCATACATCGAGCCATCGCAAACCAACATTATCAGATACATGTTCGTATTCCCAGATCTCTTATCATACGATGTATCCCAGTATGGCGGTGACCCCGGCGCCGAATGACGCAAGCCAGGCACGCTGGTGCGATGAGCGAGCCTCTCATCGTGCGCCAGACATTTCCTCCTGTCCTCCCGCCCACCGCCGCGCGTCTCTTCTCGATTGTGACCCGCGGCGGCGACGAGCGATCTGCTCGGTAAATACTGAATCACACGTTCTGCACGGAGGGAGTGAGCGCGACGGTGCTCATCTTCACTTATCCTCTCATGACGCTTCTCCTCTTCCTGCTGCCGTGCGATTATTGCGTCTCCGCGAGTGCCAGGATGCGATTCGATGAAGCCCTGTCAGCGAGTAGCTATTAAGGTAGGCACACGAGCGAGTTGTTAAACCAGTGCAACACCCGCCCGCCTTTGTTTCCCCAGTTGTGAGGTTTGCACACCGCACCAGCAGCTCATCCAGAATAGGGACATTTCCACTACCAACATGAAGTGTAAGTGAATCGCTGTTTTGAGGCTGGGTCGACCTCAGAGAGGCCCAGGACCGGTTCATAAAATTGTCACTGGTGTTGGTTTTCAGTTATTTTTAGGGTTAGTAATTTTGAGGGTTATTTATAGTCAGTTAGGGCTAGTTATTGCTATGGAGATTATCTGTGGTTAGTTATCGTAAGTTATGGTACTTTATGGTTAGTTATGGTTAATTACTGTCCTGGAAAGGTAAAAAAACCTTGCATTGGTTGTCAAAAAGTTTTGTCTGAGAGAAGCGATGAAAAAGTGAAACTCTGAAACAGAATTCAGAGTGCTCTCAAAGGCGTTTGGGAAGCGGCCTCTCAATATATGTTATTTGAAAATGCACAGATGTTAAATATATATTCAGAGCAGCATTGCTTAGCGAAAATTTAAAACATATCGGGGTTTGTATATTTGGGAAAGGAAGTTTTATTTTCACTCTATCGGTTCCTGGTCACAAATTATATGTAGGGTGTAAAAGTTTTCCTCCGACACTAGCACCCCACACCACCCTGGCATTCTTTCAGGGTCAAATTGCGTGTATCAAAGGCAGAGATGAAAGTAAGCCGGTACAGTCCAGTACCGTATACTGGTAAGAAAGTGACCAAAGCATTCAGTATGGTACAAGTGAGAATGGGGGTTGCAATACGACCGGGTCATTAAGAAATTTGCCTTCGTTGCTCCCGTGGTCGTAGGGGAATTTGTTTCATGGGGTGGAGGTCATGGGTCGGCGGGTGTATCTCATCATGCGCTGCCATTGCACGGCGGCGGGTATCATCGTTCGCGGCCACGCAGTATCTCCATGTCTCCCCGAGCATTTGTGGTAACGAGAACACGCGCACCTAATTTGGTGGCCACAATCAGTTACGTCGTTTAATAACAACGCGGGGTTTTTTTTTAAGACGTTAGCCACCTAAAATTCGAAGATGACTAATGAAATGAAAAATGGCCATCGCCAAATAAAAAGAAAAAATCGGAGCCATCTTGGGCAAAAATGGCGAATAGCTAATGTTCATTTTTACATGGCAAACGTTTTATTGCTCAAATGACACACAGTTATGATATCGCCGGAAGGTTCCACACTTATATCATGATTTGAAGGATGCCTGTAAGAGACCGGGCATTTCTTGCCCCACTTCAGTCATCGCTGGCCAAGACACTTCACTCCCCAATTACTTAATGTTTTTTAGTTTATGGTTGTACATGTTCTAGAGTACAAAGATGTAAAAAAAGCAGAGGGGAAGAAGTTTTACCTCATCTCATCTCATTATCTGAAACCGCTTAATCCTATATAGGGTCACGGTGAAGCCGGAGCCTAACCCGGAAACACAGGGCGCAAGGCAGGAATACACCCGACGACGGGACGCCGGTCCATCGCCAGAGAAGTTTTACCATTACTGACAATTACACAAGTGTTAAGGTCCGAAAACACCAAATAGACACCTTTCCCAAAGTGTCAAGTTTGCAAAAAACACACATATTTTTTAAATTAATGTTTTTTTTCCGGGATAGGCTCCGGCTTCACCGTGACCCTATATAGGATTAAGCGGTTTCAGATAATGAGATGAGATGAGATGTTTTTTAGTTGTGACATGAAATATGAGAACCTGGAGGAAACGCACACAGAACAGAGGGAGAACACAAACTCCCCACAGAAGGGCACCTAAGGTGGGAATCGAATCGCCGTCATCAGGACATTCTGTCTGTGAGGCGCGGACGCTACCGCTGCACAGTCACTCCGCCGCTGGGATGATTTGAGGCCGACCGCAATCATCGCCGCCGCCGCTTCGCAGAGTGTCAGGGATTCCTCTGGGGTAATGCCTCGCCGCTGTGTCCCGCGGGGGCTCTGCTTCTGATCGAAGTCTCGTTAGCGTCCGCGTCCGCCATGCTCACCCGCTCAGCAGTGATGGGAGTGCGTTGGGGGGGGTGTGAGGGTGGGACACTTGTTTCCAGTTCAACCCAGGAACAGAACCGACGCTTGGTGTTGAGCTATGCTACAGGACACTGCCCAGATTTGTAAATAATATTTTAATTCAATCACAATTGGAATGTCGTTGTTGACGTGCCATTCTCACCGCTTTGTGACCCTCGGGTGAAAAGCGCTATATAAATACTCATCTCAGCTCATTGTCTGAAACCGCTTAGTCCTATACAGGGTCACGGTGAAGCCGGAGCCTATCCCGGCAGACACAGGGCGCAAGGCAAGGATATACCGACGATGGGACGCCAGTCCATCGCCGGGCACTGCGAGCCAATTAACCTATGTAGCAGCATGCTTTTTGGACTGTGGGAGGAAACCGGAGTGCCCGGCGAAAACCCACGCGGACACGGGGAGAGCATGCAAACTCCACACAGAAAGGCACCCGAGCCGAGAGATTCGAACCCGGGACCTTCTTGCTGTGAGGCGACAGCGCTAACCACTGGGCCACCGTGCCGCCCTCTCGCTCATAGTCAACATTTGCAATGGAACCATCCATTGACTCCGATAGATCAACTCAGCCTCAAATGAGTACCTGGTGCAGTGTGTAAATATTGTCACTAGGGAGGCAAAGGTGGTTGGACTTAGTGCTGACCACCCCAACTCGTATGCCACCTTGCCACTGCAGTTAACAGCACTTGGCCAACCAGTCTTATAGGCTATCCTGCGATCTTTGTCTTTGTGTGTGGAGCGGTAATGTCGTGGTTAGCACGCTGCGCTGCGAACCCAACCACCTGATATCGACTGCTGCTCACGGCTAACACCATTACACGATTATCACAAGTGGTTTCTGGGTTTCCTTGAATCGACGAGGCTTCAAATGAGCACCTGGTATGGTGTGTAAATATCATCATTGGGGAGACAAACACAGCCGGGTGTGGTATTGACCACTCAGATGTTCTCTGCAGTGATTGAAGGCTCATCTCATCTCATTGTCAGAAACCGCTTAGTCTTGTTTAGGGTCGCGTTGAGCCGGAGCCTATCCCGGCAGACACAGGGCGCAAGGCAGGGATACACCCACGAATGGACGCCAGTCCATCACCGGGCACTGAGGGCAATTTAGTCTGCAAGCCCATTAACCTATGCAGCAGCATGTTTTTGGACTGTGGGAGGAAACCGGAGTGCCCGGTGAAAACCCACGCCGACACGGGGAGAGAACTCGCAAACTCAACACAGAAAGGCACCCGAGCCAAGATTCGAACCCGGGACCTTTTGCTATGAGGCGACAGCGCTGCCCACTGGGCCACCACGCCGCCCTTGACTGAAGGCTACATGGGGAATTTGTGTCTCTGTGCGCTTCATTTATTGCGTGGGCGCCCAGTATGCAGATGAAGTCTCCCTGTTCTCGCGTTGCACATTTGTTCCCTCTGTCAATCATCCGCGTGTGTTTGCTCTCCATTCTGCGGGAGTGCACCCGTGTCTGGTGGCATGTTCCCGTGTTTGGTCTGCATGCCTGGGCACGTGTCTCTGTGTCTGATCGCATGTCTGTGTGTTTGATCGTATGTAGGTGTGTTTAATCGCATGTCTCTGTGTATGGGCACGCGCCTGCATATTGTGTCTCATTAACTGCTGTCTTACGGACTTGTGGGATTGCAGTAACGTCTAGGAACACTTGGAATAGCACCTCATTAGCATGTTTCATTATGGGTATGAGAATGCAAGAACTGTGGTGAAAGTAGAAAACGATTTCAGTGCGGATTTAGACGTTAAAGTAGGAGTACATTAAGGTTCAGTTCTGAGCCCGGCAATTTTCATTACAGTTTTGCAGGCAATGTCAAAGAATTATATGGAAGGTTTACCATGGGAACTGTTGTAAACAGATGACTTAGTTGTGATGGTATATAGCGAAGAAGAGCTGAGGAAAAAATTAGTTGGCTGGAAATATTGCTGGGCGGCCCAGTTGCCCAGTGGGTAGCGCTGTCGCCTCACAGCAAGAAGGTTCCCGGGTTCGAATCTCGGCTCGGGTGCCTTTCTGTGTGGAGTTTGCATGTTCTCTCCCCGTGTCCGCGTGGGTTTTCACCGGGCACTCCAGTTTCCTCCCACAGTCCAAATGCATGCTGCTGCATAGGTTAATTGGCTTGCAGACTAAATTGCCCGCAGTGCCCGGCGCTGGACTGGCATCCCATCGCGGGTATATCCCTGCCTTGCGCCCTGTGTCTGCCGGGATAGGTTCTGGCTCACCGCGACCCTGTACAGGACTAAACAGTTTCTGACAATGAGATGAGATGGGAAATATTGTTCAGGGAAAAAAAATGTGATGAAATGTGAATATGGGGAAAACAAAAGTAACATGCAGGGAGCGATGCTGCGTGTGAGCAAATAATGTTCATGTCAAGGCAATGGAATGCAGAACATGCCGGAAATTGATTTATAAATGTAGTGGAGTTAAATTAACATTGAAATTCAAGTACAGCAAATGATGTTATAGGGAGAACATATTTTTACCATTTCTAGCAATTATACGGGTGTTTAGATCTTAAAACACCAAAATATACACAGTTCCTTATAACATACTTACACTGGCAAAAAGTACCCATAGCTTATAGAGCAAACCACTTTGTCCAATTGTATGGAGAGAGAAAACATAGGTAAACGTTTTAAAAATGAAGTAAATGTGATGATTAATGGGGAATCGGAATTAGAAGGAGTCAAGGCGTTTTGCTATCTGGGAGCTGTTTATGTGTAGCAAGAGGAGTAGAAGTAACAGTAATAGCGAGAGTAAGAAGAGGATGGAATACATTTTGTAATTCTGACGAGAAAATATATTCTACTGGAACATCGATGAAAGATGTATTCAGCATATGTGCGCAGTGTAATGATAGACGGAGCAGAGATGTGGCCAATGAAAGTCGATATCTAAAATATATATGAAAGAATAGTCATGGGAATGATTTTATGGATGCACGGAGTTTTCCTGAAAACAAGAAAACTAGTGTGGAATTGACAGAGCGTGCAGGGATAGAGCAAAACAGATGTGTTAAGAAAGAGTAGATTGAGATGGGTAGATCATTTTTAAAGGAAAGAAGATGATTATTTGGTCAAAGCTTGTCTGAAATTTTAAGTTGAAAGAGGAAAAGTAGATAGAGGTAGACCGATCACAACATCAACAAAGAGAGTGGAAGACGACCTTAAGAAGAAGGGTTTCAAGAGAGAGGATATAAAGGATTGGAAAAAGTGGAATGAATAATCTGTGTTGATGGCTACCCCAATGAAAATTGGGGGGAAATGCCTTAACGATGATGATGATGCTGATTAGCATTTTTAATTAGACACCAATTATGATTAATATGCTTTTAACAAGTTTTTACTTGACCCTGACAGAAGTTATTACGCTATGAGCCTCTCACTTCCAGCCTCCTCCTCCCTCCTCACTCCGCCTCATCTTCCCCATCGTCCTCCCCCTTCCACCCCCCACCCCTCGATTCCATTTACATCTCTTCCGCACCTCATCCCCATCTACTTCTTCTCCTCCTCCCACTTCTTCTCCTACTCCCACTTCTTCTCCTCCTCCCACTTCTTCTCCTCCTCCCATTTCTTCTTCTCCTCCCACTTCTTCTCCTCCTCCCACTTCTTCTCCTCTTCCTTTGCAGAATTTCTCTTATCTGTAGTCCATATGAAAGTCGATCACGTGTTGCCCACTCCTCCTTCCCTCCCCCCTCCCCTACCGTCATCTCCTCTTCTTGTTTGTCCGAACTGTACGGCAACTGACCCCGAGTGTCGTCTGTTCCACGTATGTGTGTGTGCGCGCGTGTGTGTGCGCGCGTGTGCGCGCGTGTATGTGTGCACGTGTGTGCGTGTGTCTCTGGACCCCGTGCGGCGCTGCGTACTGATGCGTCCGTGTGGCCTGGCATCTGTGCACCGCTCCTCGTAATAATATTCATGTCATCTCATTGTCAGAAACCGCTTAGTCCTGTACAGGGTCGCGGTGAGCCAGAGCCTATCCCGGCAGACATAGGGCGCAAGGCAGGGATATACCCACGATAGGACGCCAGTACATCACCGGGCACTGCGGGAAATTTAGTCTCATTATCTGAAACCGCTTAATCCTATATAGGGTCACGGTGAGCCGGAGCCTATCCCGGAAACACAGGGCGTAAGGCAGGAATACACCCGACGACGGGACGCCAGTCCATCGCCGGGCATTGCGGGACAATTTTTTTTTTTAGTCTGCGAGACAATCAACCTATCCAGGAGCATGCTTTTGGACTGTGTGAGGAAACCGGAGTACCCGGCGAAAACCCACGCGGACACGGGGAGAGCATGCAAACTCCACACAGAAAAGCACCCGAGCCGAGATTCAAACCCGGGACCTTCTTGCTGTGAGGCGACAGCGCTATCCACTGGGCCACCGTGCCGCCCCGAAATAATATTACAATTTAGAACCGGTGCACATAGCACAAAGTATGTGTTCAATGTCCAAAGTATTCATTCTGTAATGCCACCGGTGGAGCGCTCCCCTTATGATCACATTACCAGACAGCGAATGTGTATTGTAATTCCCAGGAGGAGAGCTCACCTCATTATCACTTACCAGACAGTGGATGTGTACTGCCCTTTAAAACAAAAGGGGATTCAACCGGTAGCGAGATGAATAGCTCGCTGACGTCAGCTATTGGCCCCGGGGTGTTTCGCCTTCATAGTATCGTCCAGTGGATTCGGAGTGGCCAATGGTCAGTAAGGAGACGAGATATAATGTGCGTGCCGAGAGTGCGTGGCAGTTGTCCTGGATTTTTGAGAGAGGGACTCTGTAGCGATCGGGAGCGCGCGCCTCAGCGCTCTGCGCTGCGGCTCCACGGCTAGATGTGGCAGGCTTAGCGCTCGGTGCGGGCGGATCCACTGCTGGATGAGCATAGACTTGCTTGTGTAAATAAACAGTTGAATCAAGACCAGTGCGCTGGCCTCGCTGAGTGGAAGGATGGAGACCAGATCGACAAGACTGGTACGCGATGCGGAGGGGGCTGAGCCTCACTCCAACCCCGACACGCCGTCGCTCAGTGCACTCGGGGGCAAAGAGGGATCGGCACCTCCTGCCACGGTGCAAGGGCGTACGCCGGCGATAAAGCGTCATGGCCCAGACGGCGCACGACAATTCTACAGAGATCGATTCACAGCACAAGGACACTGCAGGGAGGCAGGGGGAAGCTATCTACAGAGTTATCAGACAATTAACGAGGGTTTTTTTAAGTTGTGGGAAGAAACTGGAGAACCCAGAGGAAACCCCCGCAGTGCAAGGGGAGAACACACAAACTCAGCCACACAGAAAATCGCCCTAAGTGGTACTCAAACCGCCTCAGGCAAGAACTTCATTTTGTGAGGAGGCGCGGATGTTACCGCAGCGTAGACTCCCTGCCGCTCGCAGCACCGCGTGTCGTCGCTCCGCTGAGCGCGGCGAGTGACCGCTTATACTGCCGATCATTACCTGCACCGCTGCCAGGTGGCGCTTTGCTAACCCGGTGCAAGCTGCCCGGGTTTTAAGGGCGATTCACTGCAGTCAGAGTGTAATGTGCCGTACGACATTAGTGGCCAATTCCGACACGCCGTGCGGGCGCCGCGAGTGATCGGAGCTGCCATCCCCCGCGCTTTCGGTCCAAACGACGTCCGGGGTGTTTCGCCCCATCTGTTGCAGGCAACTTCTCCGGTAACCAAATTTGTTTCCTGGAGAATCTCTCAGGGCGTGGAGCCGGGAGTTTCTCTCGGTGGCACGCATTATGCAAGCGCGAAGGTGTGGCGGGTGCGGTCTGTTAACGGCATGTGAAGCGAAACGTCGGACACCGTGCCGATGTTGCTGGCTCCGGAGAGAGATGCGGTCTCCTCGTCGTGCTGCGGTGCCGTCCGAAAACACAGCGGGAAGCCACGGGGCGCGGCGACCACGAAATCCAATGGGTGGCGGCCGACACTGGAGACCGGCGACGGAGCGGCAGCTGAAGGAGGGGACGTCCGTTGAGGAGACACAGCGGTGGAATCGCCGCATGGCATAATCGTCGGGTATTTCGGGACAGCTGGGAGTAGTGGGGGGTAGCCTTCATCCAGCAGTCAATAGATCGTGAACAACCATACAATGATGATGAACCTCCTGCAATAATCCTGTGCAAGACATATCCCCAGCGTGATACTGCAGCCCCTACACTCGCCGCACTTCAGAGGCAAACGCGGTGACGATCAGTGGATAGATCATGGCCAATAATGATAACGATGGCCTTGCAGACTTAGTGGTATTATTTTTTCATTTAATTTTACTACGAACTTTCTCCACGCAGACAAAGCGCAACAAACTAACAGCATACCGACGTGGCTGTACACTGATGGAAGAAGCTCACACGGCATGTGAGCCCTAGTCTCAAACTAACAAACCAAGCTCCGGGAGCAGGGGGTAGGAAAGACAAAGGGGCGGGAGTCGAGGTCTCGTTCGACTATTGTACAGCCACCGCCTTGTCTCCAATGTGGAACACACGTCATTACCGCATAGATTATTGCTCATCCAGGAGCAATGGCCTGGCAGCCCCGCGCAGGCAACATGAAACGAAGGCACGCCGCACGGGCTGGAGGTGTTGACGGGGACGGGTGGCATGTGGCGTGTGGGGCGGGCGGTGGCGTGGATTCCGTGGAGGTGGTGTGATGGTGGCTTGTCACGGAAGGCCCTGGGTCATGAGATGTAGCCGTAGCCGTCACCGGTAACGAGTTGTTTTGTCTGTGGGAAAGAAGCCAGAGCACGCGCCTGGGACCCACGTGTACATATGTAAGGAATAGAAATAGTTTTTTGCCATTTCTGGCAATTATTAGTTTGAAGGACAATGCATATATATTATAAAAGCTTTTTTTGCATATTTTGCCACAAGTATGTGTGGCTTTTGGAAACTGGACACTTTGTGAAAAGTGTCTATTTTGGTGTTCTAGCATCTTAACACTTATTGTATAATTGCCATAAATGGTAAAAACCTTTTCTATTCCTTACGGAAATATCCCCATTTGTCCATCCAAGGGCACTCGACGGTAACGACGGAAATGCCCGACCAATCGGCGCACGACCCACTGGCACCGTCACGCAATTGTGCCGCGTCCCCAGCGAGAGATTGGTAATTGTCGAGAGCCTCTCGTCCTAATTGATGTAGGTTTTCGGCCCAATAATAATGATAATAATAAGTGTGATGAGCATTGATCTCGAGAGATGCTCTTTTGCAATAGCTGTGTCGAGCGTTCCTCGTCTCCCTTAAGCGATGTTTCGCCTCCCAAGTGAGCCTCACGATGTCTCCTGCAGCCACTTGATCCGGTAACATAATACTTGATAATGCTATCACGTAATACAGTAACACAATGACTGTAAGCAAACCTGTATAGTTATTTGTGATCCTTTAAGATTTTGCTGTAGACGATACTGTAATTTGTAGGGTTAAGGTTAGCATTTGGGTTGATATCTGGTATCAGGAAGGGTTAGGGTCGGGCTGGAATTGGGAAAACGCACGCAGAGGTCGTTTGCAGAGTGAATCGATCAGATTGTTAAATTGTCCTATATTTTAACAGCAGCGATATTTGACTTTTGTCAAAATGCATACCAACCCACAATACCATAGCATTTATGATTGAATATGTTTCAGTAATAGATTGTATTTTATATGGCAACTATATTTTATGTACATCTTCATTATTAAAAGCACCTAAAACATTAAACAAGTTTTATTTTTTTACATTTCGGAGTTATATTAGCTTTTCATGGTGTTAAGAAAAAAAACGTTATTGTTGCTGACATGCCGTTCTTGCCAGAGCTCTGTACAGCGCTTTGTGACCCTCGGGTGAAAAGTACTGTATCCTATTACGCTGCAAATATCTACAAGAAAACGATTGTTGGCGGGAATATTATTATTAATAATAATTGCATTTATAGAATGATTTTCAACCGAGGGTCACAAAGTGCTTCACAGAGCTGTAGAGAGAACGGCACGTCAACAACAACGGCACCAGAATGGAAAATCAACGGCAACAACATTTTTTGTTTAAATACACAGCGTTGCAGAACAACAAGGAGAACACGATCAGACCTTCAACTACAATCTACAAACGCCACATTGTTAGTGCATATCATACAGATATTGGGAATTGGTTTAAGCCAACATTTATCGTATAATAATAACAGCACTTCTCGGGCGACATCAGCCAAGGGCAACCCGCAGCACAGAGCCGCGGAGAGCGGCACATCAACGACAAGAGAAGAACGACAAATCAGCACGTTATTACGTGTTGGATGTGTAGCAAATGCGTTCTCATTGACTGGACAATACCTGGGGTAGGCGACCTCAGACCTTCACTACGCAGGGGACTGTGGACCCGACTGAGTCCCCAATCTGAATGTTGTCTCAGTCTCATTTCTCCCCTGGATAGGGTTTTTCTCCGGTGGCGGCCCATCGTGACGGGAAGGCTCGGTGCAGCGTCTCTCTGCAGCACGACGGAGTCTCCACGCGGAGACCCGACGCCGAGCGGCTTTCGCAATGCATCGGGGCACTGGCCACGCTTTCGGGCGACGGAGGATTGGCGCGGGTTGCGCAGGTGGCTCGAAGCGAGCTGTGGGATGCGTGCTTGCGCCGAATGGTGAGCGCCTCACCCACGCGCCCACGCTCACCCTCACCACCGCCGTCACCCTTATTCCCACCAACGATCGTTTTATTGTAGATTTTAGCAGCGTCAGAGGAGGATGTAGAGCAGGGGAGGGCCCCTGCAATTGCCCGCGTGGCCCCATGGTTCAGACCACGAGTGTTCACCAGTCTAGTGCGACGTGAGCCAGACAAATCCACTACTGTCAAAGCATTGCCTGGTCCGGGAGCCAGGGGTGCAGAACCGCGTGTGGCGCAGTTAACGGGGTTAATTGGGTTTATGGGGTTTGATGTGGCGTCAGAAACGGACTTCAAACGCAGTGTTTGTTTGTCACGGTCGTCAGTGCTAGTGCCTCCGAACCTGTTCTGGTATTTTACTAACGCCTCCCTTGCTGTGGGTCCCAGTCGCGACGGCATCATAGGCGGAGATGTCACATCAATAACTCACGGGGCTGTCTGCCCCCTTCCTCATACCGCATGCTGCGCACACACCCCGTGCCACCACTCGGTCTGTCGCTCGCTCCCCGCTCGTGGTCGTGCCTCGACACAGACGGCGATAATTGTTACCTGCGTTTACTTAACGTACATCTGGCGATGTGTGTAATGGTTAACTTACATTGGGAGATGTGTGTTATGGTTAAAATCTTTGAGCACAAAATTAAAGCATTTCCGATAAAGCTGGAGAGCTGATACTTTGCACGAAGGCATAACTCGGATGACAGTGCAATCCAGTGAAAAGTTTACAGACCGGTAACAAGGCGATTCTGGGCCCGCCATAGAAACGATCCTTTCAAATTACAATTCTTTTTTTCAATTTAACGGGGGCGATATTTTCCCGATGCCAGACACACACTGAGCTGACGACATTTTCACGTGGCTAAGACAAAAATAAGTAGAAAATAAAACAGGATAAAAAAAATTGAACATAGAATCAATCTATCTGGAGATACAGACTAAAACCGGGTGGTCCAATGCTGACAATATGTGACTAACGATTGCCTGAAAATACAGTGAGATGTAATGATGTAGGTTTTCACGGCTCAATGCACAGCATACACCTTCGCTTAGTGGAAACACTCACCAGAGACTTGTTCAACAAACTAGATGACATAACACATAGGAGAGCAGAACGACAACATACTGAATGCACACAGAGACAGCAGAAAAAGTATGAACATCTAACAAACCATCGGAAGAAAACAGTACAGTGTTTGTCACCTCAACGTGTTGTTGTTAATTTAAGCTCAATAACACTTACACATGCAGCACAGTCCATTCTGGCTCTAGCACCACGGAATGTACCACAGGAGTAGAATGTGCAATTTTTAATAACAAGCTCCCAGAAGTAAACGCTGAAGAAATCCGCCAAGATGTGTGCAGAATCATACGCAAATGGACAATCCAACATGGTTAAACCCAGAATTGAACTTTTTGGAGACCAGCCCGAATGTTTCAAACCGGCGTAGATTTTTTGTCAGAGGGATTCACGTTCCGCACAGGGCACACACTCTCACACGCACACACGGAATCTGCTGCTGCTTGTGAAGTGATTGGTAAGGACAGGTTGAGCGCTTGGGGCAACAGCGGGAAGGATCGCCATCTCTCTCGAGTTGGTGCAACGTGTGACGAGATTGCCGCGCGGTTCGTTAAACTCAGACATTTTCCCATTCCCGTACGCTCGTCTTTGCAGCCTTAACCAGAGGTATCACTTTGACTGCCGGTAAGCGGAGTGTGGGTATTTGAACAGGATGCCTTGTCGCGACCAGAACGGACGACGTAGGAGGATGAGAGCGGAACGTGGCAGTAGAGCCGGGCCACCTTGACGCGCACGGGGGAGACGCTGCACAATCTCGTGGGGCTGCTGGTGCGTCTAGCGACGGAGGACAACGCTACCGTGCAGGTGATGCATATCCAAACACATGCATCAAACACAACCCCCCCCCCTTCCGTATAGCTGTAGGACTATGGGGTCAAATGCTGTTAGCAAGTAGCACCAATGAGAGCCGGTAAGGCACACCACACGGTGTTTGACACCTTTATTTACCTAGTGGCGATGTTTACACATTGCACCAGGTACCCATATGAGCATGAGTCGACCTCCAGGAGGCCTAGGACTGTTTCAGAAAATGGTTCCCGTTGTTTGCCGTGAGTGGATAAGAGCTCGGCTCGCAAACACGCAGAAGCGTACGTTCGTGCAAGAAGGGGTCGTCGTTGTTTTTCATCGAAATAAAATGTTCTGGTCGTCATGACCATCACTACTGCCACCAGCGCTATAGTTTTTAATGAGCGGGACACTGTGTGAGCTGTGTGTTCACACAAATTAAAGTCGCTCCCCGGAGCAGGCACGGGGCGGGTCACCGGTGGCGGCGGGCACCGCGATAATCATCCTCACATTTTCTTGCATATAGCGATAACATTTGTCTCACTTTCATCTCATGCGTTCACAAAAACAAAATCCTCCATATAACCTTAGGAGAGTGTAGGGTCAAGTGCTGGTCGTGAGTGGAATTCGAACTCTAGTGTCCGGGTGCGTAGCGCAGCGTGATAACCACTACGCCACCGCTATCCAGACACTGTCACTGCTGGTGATGGACGCGCCACGGGCTGGTGGAGGCTGTGCGTGCGATCCGCGCTCAGTCGCGCCTGTACCTCTCGCTCCCCGCCGAGCTACGCTAAGCGCACCCCGCGGGGATACGAGCCGCGACCGCTCCGGGTAGATAAGCGGCGCCGCTAAGATTGCTGCAGCGGCTGTCATCACGCTGGGCCGCCACCGGCCCCGTGTTAAACCACCGCCACCGCGGTGGGCACGCGTGTCCCCACGTGCCCTCATCTATCCACCCGTGCTGGGCGATGCTCGCTTCTCTGCACGTGCGGCGGCTTTTCGTGGATGGGGTGAGGGCGGGGGGTGGGGGGGATGTGGGGTGCGTGGAGCAGGGGACGTTATTGTTAATAACAGGGTACCTGCCCTTTGGGTGATCTTATCCCAAGCATGTAACACATTCTTTTGACGTCTCTTGTTGGTGGTGATGGCTTTGGGGGGGGGGGGTCTCTCAACGCCATTGTCTCACGGCAGAACTACTCAAGATACAGCTTCTTCAAGCAAAGACTCCTATCCTGCCACAATCAATCAAACCTACTAGTTAAACACAATACCGCTCATTACAACATCTTATTTGTCATCCATGTTAATCCAGGCCCATACACCCGGTTACTAATACTGAATGTGCGCATTTTCCTGCCACAGTTATTACTGACCGTTCCACCGTCAGTTAAGTCCACTCTACAAGATCTCAACCTGTTCATAATAAATCATAGACGCGGTAACAAGGGAACCAGGAGGTGTCCCCGAACCCCGGGTAATCCTCTGCTGTTGCGCCCATTAGGCTCATTACTAACAATAATGAACATTCTCGCCAGCATCAACTATTCATCAGGACCAGCTAAAGAGGGATCAGGGCTCCCAACAGTAGCATTAGACCCAAACACCGATTTGTTCTCCAGTCCAATAGCGAACATCCGCATTACACCATAACACTTTACTAACTCAACTTAGCCATTGAAATAATCGTCTAACCTCATCTCCCTTCTGCTTCCCATCTCTTCGCTCAGCTCTTCTTGCACAATTTTGGGTGCTCTTTAGAATTGTAGGTCGGCAACCAAAACAACTGGCTTCACTCTTTTCTCTGGACTTTCTTGCTCTCACTGAAACTTGAAATACACCTAAGAATTCTGCGACACCGACTGCTCTTTACTTTTTATATCGTGTCCCACCCATCTGCACTCTGTTTAATTTAGGTTACCACTTTTGAGTTTCACGCTATTGAGGTTTTCTTTTCCCTGTCATCTCATCTTGGTTGTAATCTATCGTCCTCCTGGACCCCTTGCAGATTTCTTTGATCAACTTGACTTTCTGCCCTCACTTCCGACACCATCCTGGCGGTCTTGATGGGTAACTTCAATATTCATATTTACAACGCATCCCAATCCGCTCATTTTCTCTCCCTTTTTTGATTCATGCTGTTTTCTTCGGATCCATAATTCTCACACCCATAAAGCCAGTCATAAGTTGGACCTCATTCTCTCCAGAGATTGCTCTCCCTCGTCTCTCTTATACCCCTTGACATGTTTGATCATTATTTGATCTCTTTTCTCTAAAACCTCCATCTCATCCTTTACCAACCATTGACATAGCAACTTTCCACTGCAACTTGAAAAATCTTAGTAATTCCATCTTCACCACAGCTGCCATAAAGCAACTTCCATCAATCGCCTTATTTTAACGAATTTCCAGTGGACTCTGCCACCACCAGACTAAGGGGATGCCCTTATTCCTTTCATTTCCTATGTTCTTAACACTTCTTTACTTGCTGGTGTCTTCCCTTCCACTTTCAAACATGCAAGCATTATTCCTCTTCTCAAAAAAAACCTATCCTTGACCCATCCAAGATCACTAACTATTGCCTAGTATCTCTACTCCCCTTTCTGTCTAAAACTCTGGAAGGCGTGGTCTACTATCAATTATCATCTTTTCTCTTCCACAACTCTTTGCTCCACGTCAGGGTTTCGTCCAGGACACTCAAACAAAGTCTCTCTTCTTTTTGTCACCAATGCTCTTCAGCTAGCTCGCGCCTCAACCCTCTCCTCTGTTCCGATTCTGCTGGATCTGTCGGACTTGGGTATCGGTGAAACTGCACCAGATTGATTCTCTTCCCATCTCACTGATGGCACTCAGAGGGTGTCCTGGCGCGGCTTAACATCCTCTTCCCACCCTTTTCTCACACTGGTGTCCCCTAAGGTTCAGTACTTGACTCTCATCTATGTATATTCACTCTTTCAGCCCATTGATCACTTCCTTCGATGTACTGGCATCACATCCTGAGTAAAGCCCCGCCTCATGCCCTCTATCTGCCGAGATAAGCTCCGGCCCCCCGTGACCCTGCACAGGATTAAGCAGGCACCGGCAATGACAATAAAGATGTATTTATTTGCTTTCAATATGTGTGTGTGATAATGTAAGTCGCCCTGGATAAGGGCCTCCGCTAAATAATAATTAATCATAATTTCCAAAGCTGTTATTTTGGGATAGCCGTGTCAAGTGCTCCACTTTCTCATTCACGACGTTTCACCTCCCATGTGGGAGGAATCCTCAGGCTCTCTATAGGCTTTGTACTGCTTCGGATCAATCTCGAGCCGCTCTGGCAGATTGCAGCCATCACACGTATCTTTTCAAAATCGATTGTATGTTTGCAACGTGGACGGACTTTGCAGATTTGACCAAATGCAACAAACGCAGTACTGCCTCATAGTCTTTATTTCTTGTTGCGATTGTTCTGCTGGTTTGGCCAATATGGACATATCAAGATGGAATGCACGACACACCTGTCTGCAGGGGTAATCAGTCTTTAGTTAGTTTGATGGGCTGTGAAGATGGTATTTACGTTGTATTTTTTGAGGTATTTACAGATTTTGTCCGTGGTGCTCATGACATAGCAGCAAGGCACAGGTTTTGATGTCCTCATCCTCATTTTATTGGTTTTGCTGTCCTGGTTATCTCGTTGTTGTAAATTGGATCTCTGTTTTTGTTGCTTGTGGTAAGTGTTGTCGCTTGCCTCTTAGATGTGTTTTTTTTCATTATATTTTGTTGGAGCAGAGGGCTAGGATGTGCAGTGTCCGTCGTTTCTGTTTTAGGTAATGGTGCGATTCGGCTTGCAAATATCTGTCCATATGTGCAGTTTTTCTCTACGCCCACCATGTGGCTGAGTCTTCCATTTACGCCTCTCTTCACCAGCAGTCCAGGAATGGAAGTTGGCCGTTTTCTTCACTTTCCACACTGAACTTGACGTTTGCGTGTATGGAGTTCAGGTGATCCAGGAATTCCTCTGGCTTCTGTCTTCCATGTGACCGTGTAATGAACATGTCACTCCCAGTGAGTGGGCTTCAGTGTAGCTGGGTTGATGTCTTCCTCTTCAAATTTTATTTGATATAGGTTGGTAAAAACTCTGTCAGACTTGAAGTAGATCGTTGTAAGGCATACCCGTGTCAGCTCTGCTGTCCTCTCATCAAACTGGTTTTCAATGATTTTGTTGGTTTCTTCTATAAGTATCTTCGTACATGAGAAGACCACATTCAAACCGACAAACAGATCCACTGGGTTGAGTGTGGTTTGTTTCAGTACTTCAATGAAGTGCCTTGAGTTCTTTATGTATGAAGGTTCAAGCTGCACTATCGGTTGAAGTTGTGCTGTGTATTTGCGAGTTCATGGAATGGTAATCCAGTTGCATTTTCGAATGTTACAGGATGTTCTGTGAATCTTTGGTAGCCCGTATTTTATGGGAATTCTGCTTGTTTTGTGGGTTTATCTTTTATCTTGTCTCTTCACTTCGCATATTTTGTTTGATGATGTTTTTTGGTATGATTTTCGATTTTATGCCTTGCGTTCCTTTTGAGTTTCACATACACTTAATGTGTTGCTAACTTCTCATCTCATCTCATTATCTGAAACCGCTTAGTCCTATACAGGGTCGCGGTGAGCCGGAGCCTTTCCCGGCAGACACAGGGCGCAAGGCAGGGATATACCGACG